>RJWJ010024834.1:0-24479 GCA_004363605.1 Indri indri | reverse complement strand
TTTCTCTGGCCCAACTGCTACCTCGACTCTTCCCTCACGTCCTTCTTCCAAAGAGAAAGATGTGAAAAGCAAAATCAGCCAGTCTGGTCTCCCCTTCCCTTCCTTCATTTAATGGAGGGCCGGGGTTGGGGAAAGCATACGACGAGGAAATAGCTCTGGAATCCAGAACATCTGGCTTCTATTCAGACCCAATCACCAATCTCGGGAGCATATTGAAAGCATTTGGCTGTCTCAACGGTCTAAAAGGAGCTATTTATTTCAGACTCAACAACCAGCCCAAACATATGCTTCCATTTGGAAACAATTGAAGGTAAGATAGAGTTTCTTTTTTTTTTTTTTAAGGAAGAAGGTGGAAATAACACAGGACTTACAGTCAGAGGACAGACCTGCATTCCAATCACTGATCTGCCACTTGCTTGAGACAGCTGTGTGACTTTATTTGACTTCCCTACTCTCTCTGCAATTTTAGTTTCTCAACTTTCAAGCCATGAATAAATTCTTCTCCCATGGAGTTATTGAGAGGATTAAATAACACAATGTATCCTAAGGACCCAGCACAGTGCCTGCCATGTGGTTCCTTCTCTCTTCAGACAAACCACTTAGCCATAATTTATTCTTTGGGCATAAGAGCACCTGTCTCATCTGCCTCACATAGTATTCTGATAATCATACGTGTATGTCTAAGTGTTTGGTAACTTTAAAGTGCTTTGCAGAGATGACAGGTTACAGTTGGAATCATTATTACACCAATAATGTGTAATAATGTGTCAAAGCCAAATGCTTTGATTCCTAAAACCAATCCAGGAAACTGAAAATGAAAAGTTTCTAGATGACCAGTGGACATTTATTTGGCCAGGTTGGTGACTAACACCACCGGAGCATTAGCCCACCCACATGTCATTATCTGGTTCGGGTTCCCTTCCTAGAAACTCCCTTCCCCATAATCCCCGTGGCTTCTGTCTTTCTGAACACCATTGAGAGGCAGCCATCCTATTGGCATGTCACTTGACATATCCGCTAAAACACAAAGCATGTGCTTGGTCCAAGACATGGTGAGAACTGCTTCTGCCTCTACACCTCTATGTTTAGACCACTCTCTAAGTGCTTTTGAGCTTAGGTAAAAGAAGAACCTGAGGCTCTTTTACTTTGGGCAGTTGGCGGAGCCCCGTGAGTGCCTATAAGGTATCATTTCCACGACATTTCTAAACCACCAGGTCTTACTTCTCTAATCTCTAAGACTAAGATCTCTAAGCCCTAGGAATAAGAGCCATCCAGGTATTAATAGTATTTTAGAATTTACTAACATATTCTCAACCAATCCTTGCAATCACCCTGTGATTGTATTTAATATGAGGAAACTGAATCTCACCTAAGTGACACTTAGGTGAGCTCAGGGCTCCTAACTCAAAATCCTCTGCTTCATACCACAACTCCAAGCAAGTCAGTATGAGGGAATCCCAGAACAGGAAAGTAACCAGCAAGAGCCAGCAAGAGGTCCCCGGGAATCCTGGAGGTGCCCTAAGAAGGAGGCTTTATATGGCCTCAGAACTCCCAATTAGAATTTTAGCAGAAGAAATTATTCCCCATTCTAATCCCTACCAAAGCTTTTGCCCAAAACGAAAACATTACCCTTTAAAATTGTGGAGGAAGAACCAGACCTACAATTGAAATATCCGTTCTCCAGACTCAGCTTCAATGCCCTGCATCCCCTCCCCTAGGCCCCTGCACATCTCTGGCTCTGCCTTCTGCACGGGGCTCAACTTGCCCACGACACGGCATAGACCTGTTGACTAACCACGTGCCTCTGAGCCCAGGTCATGCCTCAGCTTGACAGTTTCTAGATCTCCTACTGGTTACCAATCAAATCTTCTGGAAGGAATTTTAGTGTCACTAAAGTGTCACGCAAGTCCACTGTGACTTTTAGCTAAGTGGAAAAAGCAAAGTAAAGAAGTATTTCTTCTCCTCGATTTAACTTAGATGATGGGGGTGCTCTTCCTCCCCTGCCAACCCTTCTCTCAATCTGGGTCAGGTGCCATGCCTATGTATCTCCTTGGTGCCTTCCAGTTTCCTCCTTGATGGCACTCATCCCACCGTATTGTCATTGCATGCATGTTTGTCTGTCACTGCCTCTACCTTGTGAAATAGGTATTCTGTCTTTTACTGCTATGGCCATGGTACCTGGAACAATGTCTTTAACATGGTACAAAGCCTGAAATAACTGCTATCCAGCCCTTTATAGAAAAAGTTTGTCCATCTCTACTCTAGAATAATGACAAATACTACATCATAATTAATCGTGGGCATCCTTGTTTCTGACTTTAATTAGAATGCTTCTGGTGTCAACTGTAGTGCAAAAGTCATAGAAACTACATAAATGAATGAGTGCAATTATCATCTGATAGAACTTTATTTACAAAAACGGGCGACAGGCTGGATTTGGCCTCTGGGCTGTCATTTGCTGACCCCTGTTTTAGAGTACTGGCCAACACTAACTTAGAAAAAGAAAATAAGAAGTATAAATATTGGAAAAAAGGAGATAAAATTACTATTTTTTTGCAAATAGTATGACATAAATCTATAAAACTCCAAAACAATCAATTGAAAAAAACTGTATAATAATAAGAAAATTCAGAAAGATGAATTTACATGATTGAAATACAGAAATGAATAGCACTCAAAAATATAAGTATTAGAAGATCTAATAAAATAGTAACAATAGAAAGCTAAAATACCTAGGAACATAATTATAATACCCAAGAAACAATAACTGTGTACAATTTATGATGAAACTTTAAAACACGCATGAAGACCATAATTTATTCTACATGTTTACTTGTGAATATGCAAAATGATGAAAATACAAAACTATATATTATGGTAGTGTTTGAAATAGCAAAGTACTGCAAACAATCAGTCCAGCAATAGAGTACTGATTAAATTACTGCATATGCATCCAACAGAATATTAAGCATCCATCAGAGGAGAATGAAGGAGCCTTTTGTGTATTGATGTGGAATGTGTTTAAAGATATATTGTTAATTAAATTATGAAACATATTTATAGTCTACCATTTGTCTAAAAAAAGTAGGAAGAGGGAATATATTAAAATGTATACATGCAGGTATTTGCTAAAATGTTTGTGAAGAGATTCATAAGAGACTGATAACATTATTTGCTTCTAAAAAGGGGACCAAGGTGGTTGGGAACAGAAGTGGGGAAACACTTTGTATCAAACACTCCTTTCTATGTTTTATTCTTGAACCATATGAGTATATTAAGTATTTAAAACTTAAATACCATTTAAAAATATTATTGATACAATAAATAAAAATCAAATGCTTTTAAAACTTTCGTGGAAAAAAAAAACCTTTCGTGATTATTTTGTTTACTTTTCTTCACAAGTTTTCAAATACCAAAGGCTTTAGAGCCACTCAGTTTGAACAAGCATATAGAATAGTGGTTAAGAGAACAGACTCTATCACTCCAGATGGCTTGGGTTTGTAATCCCAGCTCTGCCAGTTAAGATCTCCATGATCTTGAACCATTTAATTAATATCTTTGTGTCTCAGTTTACATACCTGTAAAACAGCAGTATTGATAACTCCTTCGCAAGATAAATGAGATTACCTCTGTTCAGTATTTTATCCAGTGCCTTGATGGAGTAACTATGTATCACAATAACAAAATAGTGTCTATCAAGATAGACAAAAGATGGATGAGGAATTGAAAAAAAAGGCATGTTTCTGAGGATATTTATTTTATAGGTTAGAGAAGCATAGTCTTAGACCTTAAACTTGAGAAAAACTACTCGTACAATATTATGTTATCAGAGCTTTGCAATGCAGGAAATAGAATACCTGTTTGACTTTGTTTAAATCCGCCTGTTAAATGCAGGTGTTTCTAAGCTTGTATGACGTTGGTATTCTCGACCCGCAGAAAACCTATTATTAGCTCTCAGGAAACTTTTATTTAGAGCAGAGCTTCTCGAACTTTAATATTCTTATGAAACACCCAGATTTATTCTTTAAATTTAGCCTCTGATTCAGTCATCTAGGTTGGAGACTGAGATTTCTTATTTCTAACTATATCCTAACTGTTTAACAGATAAAATGCTTTACAGAAGTGGCTTGGGAAATGCTGATGTGTATCATACGTTTAAATTTTATTCATACACAAGTTTCCATTCTTCTGTCCTTTCATTCAAGTGCATCATTTGTAAACTTGCATTTAATGTATTTTCACCTTTCACAGGGTAGATTTTGTTAATTAAATGTGCCAGTTGGCTAATTATGCAGTCAAGGAAAAAAACAAACCTCAACCAACCCCAATCAAAGTGACAGATTTCAAAAGTCATGCCAAAAAGTGCATACATTTGGCTTCAAAGGAAAACAGCAACAACAAAAACTATGCCATTGGATGGTGCAAAGGCAATATATATAACCAAAGCATTTGCACCCCCCATAATATTCTGAAATAAAAAAAGCTATGCCATTTTTAAATGACATTAGCATGACATTTGTTAATTGTACATTGCATTTTATAAATCTTAGGATAATGGACAGAGCCCTGGACTTGGAATTGTTTACTTTTCTAAACTTTAATTTCTTCATCTATAAAATGACGATAATAATTAACGTGTCAGAAAACTAAGTAGAGGTCAAGCGACATCAAGTGATATCATGGCCAACTAGAGGTGCCTGGTGCTTATCTTCCCCACAAAAAGGGTCAAAACAATGAACAAAAAACTACATTTTGACTACAGTGTCTGAAGGAGAGTGCCAGAGTACAGCCAGGGAATGGTGGAGTCCCCACAGAGCACAGAAACCCAGGAGGGCAGCACAGAGAGGGGAGCAAAAGCACTTTGCCTCTGCCACCCCATCTCCCTTACTGCGATTGGCTTCGAGCCAGGAGTGACTTCTCCTTGTGGGAAAATGGTAAGCAGGAGGCGCTCAGCAGCCCCCTCTACCACTGCAGACACCTGCAGTCCTCACTACAGGAAAATCCCACAGTCCTCATAGACCCTGAGCTATTTGGGAAGCTGCCTGGAGTTCACATGGCTGCATCGTTCCAGAGTAGAAGGCCCATTGTACACCCCTCCACTCCCCGTGACCCAAGCTGCTACAGCACAGCACCATCTTGAAACCAGAGCCACTGCTAGAGTGCATCCTGCTCTGGGGGCCAGTAGCCACTATGTCTCTCCATTCCTGAGGCTCCACCATTATTTTACCACACACACACAGGTGAGTGCAGTGCTCCTACTCAGAGCCTAGGCCCAGTGAAACAGCTGTGACTCTGGCACCTGAGCCCACATGGCATCCAGCCCCCAAAGGAACAAGTGGTCCTACACAGTGGGGAAGCCAACCCCCAGCTGGTGGACATACCACATGTACATGCCCTCAGCCTGAGAACTGGCCCAGAGGCCCTGCCCCCAGAGTCCCACCCCGGTGCCAGTTGATCCACAATGAGTGCACACTCTAGATATGACAAACAGCCCAGAGGCCCTAGCCCCAGTGAGCTTGACCCCTAACCTGGCTGACTTGCCATTTGTATGCCCCCTCTACCTAAGAACCAAACTAGCAGCCCCACCCTCAGCAAGGCCACCTCCAAGCCAGTGAACCCACTGCACACATGCCCCCTTGGCCTGAGAACTAGCCCAGCACCCTGCCCTCAGCAAAGCCACACCATACCCACTATAAACTCTCACAGCCTAAGCCACTGAGGCATTCATAAACATTGCTACCATGGATTATAGGTGAAGAAACTGCATGGAGACTGCACTACTGTGTCCACCAGAATCACACCCAACACACCCGCCCAAACTGACGGTTTAGGACCCATCTACATGAAAAGGCCTTTTCCTACAAAAGCTACTCCATAAAATTGGAATAGGTGACTATTTCACAAATGCGTATATATCAACATAGGGACCAAGAAACATGAAAAAACAGGAAAACATGATACATTCAAAGGAACACAATAATTCTCCAATAACATATCCTGAAGAAAAGGGAATATTTGAAATTCCTGAAAAGGAATTTGAAATATTGATCTTAAGGGAATTCAATGAGATACAAGAGAATAAAGAAAGATAAACAATTCAATGAAATCAGAAAAAACAATTCATGATAAGAATGACAAATTAAACTAAGAAATAGACATCACAAAAAAAACCAAACAGATCTTGGAGTTGAAGAATTCAATGAATGAAATAAAAATATAATTGAGAGCTTTAATAACAGATTAGATTAAGCAGATGAAAGAATTTCTGAATGTGAAGACAGGTCTTTTAAAATAACCCAGTCAGAGGGAAAAAATCAGAAAGAAGAATAAAAAAGAATGAAGAAAGACTACAGGAATTATGGAACATCACTAGGAAAACAAATACTAACATTAAGGGATTTCCAGAGAGAGAAGAGATGGAAATTCCCCAAGTCTTGGGAGAGGTATGGACATCCAGATCCAGAAAGCTCAATGTCCCCAAATAGATTCAACCCAAAGAGGTCCTCTCTGAGGCACATTATAATCTAACTGTCAAAAATCAAAGAGAGAATTCTAAAAGCAGCAAGAGAAAAGTGTCAAATTGAATATAAGGGAATCTCCATTAGACTGTCAGCAGATTCCCAGCAGAAGCCTTGCAGACCAGGAGATAACAGGATGATATATGCATAGTGCTGGGAGAAAAATAACCCAAGAATACTACACCCAGCAAAGCTATCGTTCTGAAATAGAGGAGAAATAAAATCCTTTCCAGATAAGCAAAAGCTGAGGGAATTCATTACAACTAGACTGGCTTTACATGAAATGCTTAAAGGAGTGCTACAACTGGAAGCAAAAGTTCAATAAATACTATCATGAAAACATATGAAAGTATAAAATTCACTAGTAGCTGTAAATTTATAATCAAACTCAAAATACTCCCTACTGTAATGGTGCAATGTAAATCTTCTAAACCTCTAGTATGAGAGCTAAAAGTCAAAATGGTCAAAATAACTACCGCTAAAATTAGTTGTTAAGAGACACACAATATATAAAGATGTAAATCAAGACAACAAAAATATAAATTATACGGGAGAGTGCAAAAGTCTAGAGTATTTTTATGAAACCAAAGTTAAGTTGTCATCAGCTTAAAATAGGCTATTATAAGCACAAGATGTTTGTATATTAGCCCCACAGTAGCCACAAAAAAAGAAATTGCAGCAGGTACATAAATGAGAGAGAAAGGAATAAAAGCTTAGCACCACAGAAAACTACCAAACCATAAACATACACAACAGAGAAGAAGAAACAAACAAATGATCCACAAAACCAGGAAACAATTAAGAAAATGGCATGAGTAAGTCTGTAGCTATCAAAAATAACCTTGACCATAAATGGATTACATTCTCCAATTAAAAGAGATGGAGTGGCTGAATGGATAAGAAAAATAAGAGCCAATATACTACCTACGACAGAAACACTTCACCTGTAAGGACACACATAGACTGAAAGTGAAGGGATGGAAAAAAATATTCTATGCAAACAGAAACCAAAAGTGAACATGAGTAGCTATACTTATATCAGACAAAATGGACTTTGAGTCAAAAACTGTCAAAAGAGACAAAGAAGTTCATGATGTAATAATAAATTAACATATTCAGCAAGAGGTTGTAATAATTATAAATACATATGCATCCAACACCAGAGCACCCAAACACATAAAACAAATATTATTAGATCTAAAGAAAGAGATAGACTATAATACAATAACTGTAGATGACTTCAACACTCCACTTTCAGCAATAGATAGATTATCCAGACATAAAAATCAACAAAGAAACATTAGATTTAAACTGCACTCTAAACCAAATGGACCCTATAAACATTTAATGAACATTATACCTAACAGAAGCAGAATACACATTCTTCTCAACTGTACATGAAAAATTCTCCAGGACAGATCATATGTTAGGCTACAAAACAAGTCTTAAAAAATTTGAAAAGATAGCAATCATATCAAGTATCTTTTATGACCACAACAGTATAATGCTAGAAACAATGACAGAAGGAACTTGGAAAACTTTACAAATACATGGAAACTGAACAACATACTCCTAAATAACCAATAATTCAATGAAGAAATTGAAATAAAAATCAAAATATTTCTCAAGACAAATGAAAATGAAAACACAATATACTAAAACCTATGTGATACCACAGTTCTAAGAGGAAAGTTTATAACAATAAATGCCTACATTAGAAAAGAAGAAAGATCTCAAATAAACAATCTAATGTCAACCTCAAGAAACTAGAAAGACAAGAACAAACTAAACCCAAGATAAGTAGAAAGAAGAAAATAATAAAGATCAGAGCAGCAATAAATGAAGTGAAGAATAGAAAAACAATACAAACAATGAATAAAACAAAAATTTGTTTTTTTGAAAAGATAAACAAAATCAACGAAGCATTAGTAGACTGAGAAAAAAAGAGAGGATGCAAATAAATAAAATCAGAGTTGTAAAAGGAGACATTATAACTAATATCACAGAAATACAAAGGGTCATGAGTGACTACTATGAACACTTATACAGCAACAAATTGCATAATCTAGAAGAAATGAATAAATTCCTGGACACACACAACCTCCCAGATTGACTTATGAAGAAATAGAAAATCTGAACAGACCAATAATGAGTGAGAAAGTTGAATCAGTAATAAAGTCTCCCATCAAAGAAAAAGCCAGAACAGGATGGCTTCACTGCTGAATTGTATCAAACATTTAAAGAACTAATACCAGTTCTTCTCAAATTATTCTAGAAAAATTGAAGAAGTAGTCAAATTTCCAAACTCATTCTATGAGACCAGAATTATCTTGACACCAAAACCAGATAAGAACAAAACTATAAAACACTGATGCAAAAATCTTCAACAAAATACTAGCAAACTGAATTCAACACAAATTAAAAAGATCATTCACTATGATCAAGTGGGATTCATTCCAGAGACACAACGATAGTTTAGCATATGTAAATCAATAAGCATGATACATCACATTAACAGAAGGAATGATAAAAACCATATGATCATTTTAATAGATATGTAAAAAGCATTTAATGTGTTCAGCATCCCTTTATGACAAAAACTCTCAACAAATTATGTACAGATAGTTTGTGCATCAACACATTAAAGGTCATATATGACAAAACCACAGCTAACATGATACTAAACAGGAAAACATTGAAAACATTTTCTCTAAGATCTGGAATAAGATAAAAATGCCCACTTCTATTCAATACAGTACTTGAAGTCCTAGCCAGGGCACTTAGATAAGAGAAAGAAAGAAAAGGCATCCAGATTGAAAAAGAGAAAGTCAAATTGTCCTTATTTGCAGACAACATAATCTTGTATATAGAAATGCCAATGACCCCACCAAAACCTCTTGGAACTAATAAACAAATTCAGTAAAGTTGCAGGATACAAAATCAACATACAAAAATTATACCATTTGATCCAGCAATTCCATTACTGGGCAGCTACCCAAAGGAAAAAAAAGACATTCTATAAAAGAGATATCTGCACTAGAATGTTTACAGCAGCACAATTCACTATTGCAAAGATGTGGAAATAACCCAAGTGCCCATCAATTCATGAGTGGATTAATAAAATGTGGTATATGTATACCATGGAGTTCTATTCAACCACAAAAAACCATGGTGATATAACACCTGTTGTACTATCCTGGATAGAGCTAAAGTCCATTCTACTAAGTGAAGTATCACAAAAATGGAAACACAAGCACCACATGTACTCACCATCAAATTGGTGTTAACTGATCCACACTTATGTACACATATAGTAGTAAGATTCGTGGGGGTTGGGTAGGTGGGAGGGGGGAGGAAGGGATGGGTATATTCACACCTAATGGGTGTGGTGTGCACCATCTGGGGGATGGACACACTTGAAGCTCTGACTTGGATGGGGCAGAGGCAATATATGTAACCTAAACATCTGTACCCATATAATATGCTGAAATAAAAAAACTAAATTAAATTAAAAACATACAAAAATTAGTAGCATTTCTGTATGCCAATAGCAAACTATCTGAAAAAGAAATCCATGTAACAATAGCTGCATTCACGATAGCTACAAAAAAAAAAAAAAAAAAGATACCCAGGAATAAATTTAACCAATAAGGTGAAAGATCTTTATACTAAAATCAATAAAACATTGATGAAAGAAATTGAAGAAGACAGAAATTACTAAATAAATATTCCACATTCATGAATTGGAAGAATTAATATTGTTAAACTGTCCATACTACCCAAAGCGATCTACAGATTCAATGCAATTCCTATCAAAATATCCACAACATTCTTCATAGAAATAACAATCCTAAAATTTGTATGGAATCACAAAACACTTCAAATAGCCAAAGCAATCTTAAGCAAAAAATGATAATAATAATAAAACAAAGCTGGAGGCATCACACTACCTGACTTCAAAGCTACAGTAACCAAAACAGCGTGGAATTGGTGGGGGGAAAAAAAACCAACACAGACACACAGACCAGTGGAACAAAACAGAAACCCTGGTAGTAAATCAATGCATCTACAGCCAACTGATTTTCAACAAAGAACACACATTAAGGTAAGTACAGTCTCTTCAATAAGTAGTAGTGGGAAAATTGGATATCCACATGCAAAAGAATGAAACTGTACCCCATATCTTTCACCATATACAAAAATCAACGCAAAATGGATTAAAGGCTTAAATATAAAACCTGAAACTATGAAATTAGTAGAAGAAAACACAGGGGAAACATTTAATGACATTAAACTGGTCAAGGACTTTTTTAGATAAGACTTCAAAAACAGAGGGAACAAAAGCAAAAACAGACAAATAGGATCACATCAAACTAAAAAGCTTCCGCACAGCAAAGGAAACAACGCAGTGAAGAGACAACATACAGAATGGAAGAAATAATGGCAAACTATACATCTGACAAGAGTTAATATCCAGAATATATATGAAACTCAACTCAGAAGCAAAAAATAATAATAATTCAATTAAAAATGGACAAAAGACCTTAATAGATATTTTTCAAAAGAAGACATACAAATGATCAATAGGCATATGAAAAAATGCTCAACGTCACTAATCAGGGAAATGCAAATCAAAACCATAGTGATATCACCTCATTCCAGTTAGAATGGTTATTATCAAAAAGGCAAAAGATAACAAGTATTATAAATAACAAATGCTGGTAAGGATGCGGAGAAAAGGGAACCCTTACACACTGTTGGTGAGAATGTCAATTAGCATAGCCATTATGGAAAACAGCATAAGAGTTCCACAAAAAATTAAAAATAGAATGACCGTGTGATCCAGCAATCCCACTACTGGGTATATATCCAAAGGAAATGAAATCAATATGTCAAAGAAAAATCTGTACTTGCATGTTTATTGCAGGACTATTTACAACCGCCAAAATATAGAATCAGCCTAAGTGTCCAGCAATAGATGAATGGATAAAGAAAATGTGGTATATGTACACAATAGCATACTATTCAGCCATAAAAAAGAATGAATGAAATTGTATCATGTGTGACAACATGGATGAAACTTTAGCGTGCAGCAGGATTACCTGGAGGGCTTGTTAAAACAAAGAGAGAACCCTCAGATTTCTAAAGTTGTTGGACCTAGACTGATCCAAAAATTTGCATTTCTAACAAGTTCTCGGGTGATGCTGATGCCGTGAGTATAGGGGCTACACTTTGAGAACTACTGCTCTAGAAGAAAAGAGAAAAAGATGTGAGAAACTGTGTATTTATAGAGACGGCTGATATGATACACGGTGCTTTGCCCCAGTACTACCAACAGGACTTTGTGATACATGTGATTTTTTTGGAACCAATTTAATTTCCTAATTTTGTTTAGTTTCAGCCCTTTGGATACAGGTTTCCTGAGCCCTAAAAACATAGGAAGCCCAGAAGGGTGCTGCTTAACACTTTGTCAAACACATAACTTTAAAAATAAAATTAAATCTCTATCTGATTCTACAGTGTTCTGATATTTATGTGCTTTAAAATATACAAGGTAAGAATTTGTATCAGAATTTTACAGGGGAAGACCTGAAGCATGCAGGAATTAAACAATTCATGCAAGAACATGCAGCTGGTAAGTAACAGAGCCAGAGGCAAATCCAAGGATTCTGATTCCAGAGCCTGGACTGTCTGCACTAAGCCCCACTGACTTTAATGAGATAGTATTGAGTTATATCCCTTCATTTCTATGCAATATATTCCTTTTTCCCCATCTTGTTGTTTAGTTCTTATTGCGCCATAACTCACAGCCATAAATGTATATAATTGAGCCTTGGTATCCTTAAACTTCTATCAGGGCTCCTTTTCCAACCATCACTTCTAACCCTGATATTTAATGTGTACCACCAACCCACCTCCACCCCCAGTGATGATGACATAAAAAATGTATTCTATATAAGACTGGGAATAAATTCTCATATACTTTAAAACCCATCTTTTTATTTTAGTTCTTATTGCTCCATAACTCACAGCCATGAATGTATATAATTGGGCCTTGGTATTCCTAACAGGGTCACCGGGATAAAACAGATTCTATTAGAGCATTCTACAATCACTTTCAATGATATTCTGTAGGAAAAAAAACAACAACAAAGAAGTACGTATTTATAAAAGAAAAAATAACTGAAGTGACGTCAACAAGATGGCTAACTTGAGATACCTGGCACTCGATCCCCTCCCCACAAGAAAGGACCAAAGCAATGAATGAACAGCTAAGATTCAACTGGAGTGTCAGAGGGAGAGCACTGGAGTGCAGGGGGGAATGGAGACTCACCTGTGGTGACTGGAAGTCCAGGAAGGCAGTGTGGAGGCACCCAACCTCTGCAGTCCCGTTTCCCCCGCCCAGATCAGATCTGCCCAGAGTCAGGAGGGACTTCCCACTTTGGGGAATAGGTAAGCAGAAGAATTCCACCAGCCACCACAAACATCTACAGTCCTTACAACAGGAGAATCCCACAGTTCTCAAAAGCCCTGAGCCCACTTTGGAAAGCTGCCAGGAACTCATACAGCTGCATTGCCCAGGATTGGGAGCACACAGTGTGCACTCCCTACCCCCCAACTACTCCCTGTCAGCCATGCTGCTGCAATACAGCATCATCTCGAGATCAGAGCCACCTCTGGAGTATGCCCTCTTCTGGGGGAGCAGTAGCTACTGCACCTCTCCAGTACTGGAGTTCCATCTTCATTCCACCAAGTCCATTTGGGTGGCTGAACGCCAGCTGTGCAGAGCCTGGCACCAGGATCGGCCGTGACTGTGGTCGTGCACAGCAGGGAAACCAACCTCTGCCACCACACTTTCAGCTGGAAGAACAGTCTGGCAGCCCCATTCTAGGTAAACTCACCCTTGAGCTGGTCAAACCACTTTTCACCCTCCCCCAAATAGGAGAGGCCTCAAGCCTTCAAATAGTTGGTGTGTTCCCAGGATGACAAAGTGGCTATGCTTACACACTCAGAACCTGAGAAACAACCCTGCAGTGTCCCCCTTCTGCAGACACACCCCTGGCATGCCCAACAGCCCTGCACTCATAATCAGGGCCTGAGAAACAGTCCTCTAGGCCACCCCTGGCAGACACACCCTCAGACCAGCCAAGCAGCCTTACACTCATGTCCAAGACCTAAAAAACAGCCCTGAGGGCCACCCTCTGAAGTAACACTCCCAAGCGAGCCAAGCAGTGGTGCAACCATGTCACAGGCCTGAGAAACAGTCCCATGGCCCACCTCCAGCTGACACACCCCCAAGGACAGTTGGGCAGTCTCACATCATGGACCTGAGAAACATCCCTGTGGGCCACCCCTGGTGGGCACACCCCTCAAGTCAGCCAAGAAACTGTGTAATCACATCCTGGGCCTGAGAAATAGCTCTGTGAACCATCCCTGGAATACACACCTGCCAGGCCAACTGAGCAGCCATGAAACCATGTCCCAGGTCTGGGAAACACCCCCATGGGCCACCCACAGCAGACACATAAACACGCCAGCTGAGCAATTTTATGCATGCATCCCAGGTCCACCCCTCAGTGGACTTGCCTCCAAGATAGCTGAGCAGATGTATGCCTGTGTCCTGGGTGTAAGAAACATCCCCACAGGCTACACCTGGCAGGCATGCCCCCAGGCCTGCCAAGCAACTGAGCTCCATGCTCCCTGCCAAAGTAACAGTCTCATGGCACCAACCCCAGTGAGCCAGACCGCAAGTCAGCTAACTCGCCATGTGCATGAATATGCCCCCACCTGAGAAATAGCCCAGTGAGCCCACCCCTGCCAAAACTGGGTCACTGCTGACACAAACTCTCTCAGCCTGGACCACTGAGACACTCACAAACATCACTAGTATGGCTTACAGCTGACAAAACTATGTGAAGGCTACACTACTGTATTCACCTAGAACGAAGGCCAAAGCACCCCCTGCCAAACTGACACCTCAAGACCCATTCATACGAATAATTCTTTCACTATGAAACCTAATCCATAAAATTAGAAATGGTGACTTTTCAACCAGATGTGTAGAAATCAATGTAGTGACACATTAAACATAAAAAAGTAAGGAAATGTTACACTTCAAAGGGAAAACAACAATTTTCCAGGAATAGACCCAAATCATAAGGAAATATATAAAATACCAGAAAAAGAATTCAAAATAATAATCTTAAGGAAACTCAGTGAGATACAAGAGAATACAAATAGGCCTGGGGTAGTGGCTCACGCCTGTCATCCTAGCACTCTGGGAGGCCGAGGTGAAAGGATTGCTTGAGGTTAGAAGTTTGAGATGAGCCTCAGCAAGAGTGAGACCATGTCTCTACTAAAAATAAAAAGGAATTAGTCTGGCAACTAAAATAGAAAAAAAAAACAAAACAAAACATTAGCCAGTGTGGTGGCCCGTGCCTGTAGTCCCAGCTACTCAGGAGGCTGAGGCCAGAGGATCACCTGAGTCCAGCAATTTGAGGTTGCTGTGAGCTAGGCTGATGCCACAACACTCTAGCCCGGGCAACATAATGAGACTCTGTCTCAAAATAAAATAATATAAAATAAAATAAAATATAAAATAAAACAGGACATGAATAGACAATTCAATGAAATCAGGAAAACGACTCATGATTTGAATGACAAATGCAACAAAGGAAAAGATATCACAAAGAACCAAACAGAAATCCTAGAACTGAAGAATTCAATAAATGGTATAAAAAATATGATCAAGAGATTCAACCACAGACTAGACTACTAAGCAGAATAAAAAATTTCTAAACTTGAAGGTAGGCCTTTTGAAATAACACAGGAAGAAAAAAATTAAAAATACAAAAGAATGAAGAAAGCCTACAGGATTTATGGGACACCGTTACATTATCGGACACCAATAAGTGAACAAAGGCTCATGTTATGGGTGTTCCAGAAGAAGAATAGAAGAAAAGAAGCATAGAAAGTACATTTAATGAAATAGTAGCTGAAAACTTCCCAAGTCTTAGAAGAGAGATGGACATCCAGGTCTGAGAAGTTCAAAGAACCAACAGATTTGATTCAAAAAGGTCTTCTCTGAGGATCTCTGTCATTATAGTCAAATTGTCAAAAGTCAAAGACAAAGAAAGAACTCTAAAAATAGCAAGAGAAAAACACCAGGTAACATATAAGGGAACATCCTTTAGACTAATGGCAAATTTCTCAGCAGAAACATTATAGGTTGGGATAAAATAGCATGACATATTTAAAGTACCAAAAGAAAAAAATCTGTCAGCCGAGAATATTATACCCAGAAAAGCTATCATTCAGAAATGAATAAAAAAAATCTTTCATAGACAAACAAAAACTAAGGAATTCATCACCACAAGACTGATCTTATAAGAAATGTTCAAATGAGTCTTATATCTGGAAGTGACAAGATGATAATCACTAATATGAAAAATGTCAAACTATAAAACTCATTGACAGAGCTGGTAAATAAAGGAGAAAGAGAAAGGAATCAAATCTTATCACTATAGAAAGCCACCCAATCACAAAAATAAACAGGAAGAAAGGAAGCGAAGAACAAATGATATACAAAACAACCAGAAAATAATCAAGAAATTAAGAAAGTAAGTCCTCACTTATCGATAATCACTTTAAATGTAAAAGGATTAAATTCCCCGTTTAAATGACATAGACTAACTTGCCCTGCCGGTAAAGACACACATACACTGAAAGTGAAGAGACAGAAAAAGATATTCCACATAAATAGAAACCCAAAGCAAGCAAGAGTAGCTATATTTATATCAGATAAAATTGACTTCAAGTCGAAAGCTATAAACAAACACAAAGAAAGGCATTATATAAGTTATTCTACAAGGCTAGTATGGTCCTAATACCGAAACCAAAGATGCAACAACAACAAAAAAGAAACCTCAGGTCAATATCCCTAATGAACACAGATGCAGAAATTCTCAACAAAAATACTAGTATACTGAATCCCGCAACACACTGAAAAGATAATACACCATGATCAACAGAGAATTATCCCAGGAGTAGAAGGATGGTTCAAACATACGCAAATCAATTAATGTCACACATCACATAGATAGGATGAAGAACAAAAACCATATGATTGTCTTAAGAGATGCAAAAATATATTTTATAAAATTCAACATCACTTCATGATAAAAACTCTCAATAAGACATGTATATAAGAAAAGTATCTCGACATAATAGAGACCATATACAACAAGTCCACAGGCAATACCATACTGAATAGGCAAAAGTTCCTTTAAGAAATGGATGGAACAAGTATGCCCACTCTCGCCACTCGTATTCAACATAGTACTAAAAGTTCTAGCCAGAGCAGTTAGGCAAGAAAAAGAAAGAAAGGGCATCCAAATTGGAAGGAGGAAGTCAAATAGTCTTTATTTGCAGACAACATGATCTTATATATAGAAAAACCAAAAGACTCTACCAAAAAAACTTAGAACTAATAAATTCAGTACAATTGCAAGATATAAACTCAACATATAAAAATTGGTTGCTTTTCAGCCGGGCATGGTGGCTCACGCCAGTAATCCTAGCACTCTGGGAGGCCGAGGTGGGCAGATCGTTTGAGCTCAGGAGTTCGAGACCAGCCTGAGCAAGAGCGAGACCCCATCTCTACTAAAAAAAATGGAAAGAAATTAGCTGGACAACTAAATATACATATATATAAAAATTAGCCAGGCATGGTGGCACATGCCTGTAGTCCCAGCTACTAGGGAGGCTGAGGCCACAGGATTGCTTGAGCCCAGGAGTTTGAGGTTGCTGTGAGGTAGGCTGACACCATGGCACTCTAACTGGGGCAACAGAGTGAGATTCTGTCTCAAAAACAGAAAAAAAAAATGGTAGCTTTTCTATACCTGAACAATCAACTAGCTGAAAAAGAAATCAAGGCAATCTCATTTACAATAGCTACCAATAAAGTAAAATAAATACATAGGAATAAATTTTACCAAGAGGTGAAAGACCTCTACAAGGAAAAGTATAAAACACTGATGAAAGAAATTGAAGAAGGTGCAAACAAATGGAAACATCCTATATTCATGGATCTGAAGAATTAATATTGTTAAAGTGAGCATACTACCTAAACAATCTACAGATTCAATGCCATCCCTATCAAAATACCAATAACATCCTTCACAGATATTTTTTTTGTCCTAAAATTTGCATGAAACCAGAAAAGACCTCAAATAGCCAAAGCAATCCTGAGCAAAAAGAACAAAGCTGGAGATACCACACAACCTATCTTCAAATACACTGTAAAGCTGTAATAACTAAAACAGCATGATACTGGCATAAAAACAGACATATAGACCAGTGGGACAGAACAGAGAACCCAGAAATTAATCCACATATCTATAGCTCACTGATTTTTTACAAAGGTGCCAAGAATACTCTTTGGGGGAAGGGCAGTCTCTTCAGTAAATAACTCACAGAAGAATGAACCTAGACCACCTCTCACTCTATACAAAAGTCAACTAAAAATGAATTAAAGACCTAAAATGATAAAACTATTAGAAGAAAACATAGGGAAAACAGTTCAGGACATTGATCTGGGAAAAGATTTTATGAGTAAGACCTCAAAAGCACAGGCAACAAAAGCAAGATAAACAAATGTAATTATATCAAACAAAAAAGCTTCTGCACAGCAAAGGAAACAATCAACAGAGTGGAAAGACAACCTACAGAATAAAAGGAAATATTTACAAACTATTCATCTAACAAGGGATTAATATTTAGTATATAGAAGGAACTCAAACATCTCAACAGGAAAAAAAAAATCTGATTAAAAAATGGATAAATGACCTGAACAGACATTTCTGAAAAGAAGACATACAAATGGACAACAGGCATATGAAAAAATGCTCAACATCACTAATTATCAGAGAAATGCAAATCAAAACCACAATGAGGTATCATCTCACACCAGTTAGGAGGGTTATTATCAAAAAGACAAAAAAATAAATGCTGGCAAGGACGCAGAGAAAAGGGAACTCTTATGCACTGTTGGTGGGAATATAAACTTTTAATAGTACAGCCACTATGGAGATCAGTATGAAGCTTCCTGAAAATAGAACTACCATATGATCTAGCAATCTCACTAGTGGGCATTTATCCAAAGGAAAGTAAATCAGTATATCAAAGAGACATCTGCACCCCCATGTTTATTGTGGGATTATTCACAGTAGCCAAGACATGGACAACCAAGGTGTCCAACAACAGATGAATGGATGAAGAAAATATGGTACATATACATAATGGAACACCATCCATCCTTTAAAAAGAAGGAAATTCTGTCATTCCCAGCAGCATGAATAGAACTGGAGGACATTATGTTAAATAAAATAAGCCAGAAACAGAAAGTTAAACACCACATATTCTCATTCATATGTGGAAGCTTAAAAAAGGTCCATCTCAAAGAAGCGAAAGTAGAAGAGAGCATAGTGGAGGCTGAGAAGGGAGTGGGGGAGAAGGAAAGGATAGGGAGAGACTTGTTAAAGGATTCAAAACCACAGCTAGATAGAAGGAATAGGTTCTAGTGTTCTATAACATGGCAGGATGACTATAGTTAACAATAATATATTCTACAGTTTTAAATAGCTAGAAGGAGGATATTGAATGTTCCCAACACAAAGAAACGATAAATGTTTGAGATGATATGATATTACCCTGATCTGATCACTATATATTATGTGTATCAAAACATCATTATATACCACATAAATATGTACATCTATTATGTACCAATGTAAAAAATAAAATAAAACCATGGAATTGAAAAAAACTAAGGGAATTAGCAAATGGTAGAAAAATAATCAAAGAATTTGTTGAATAAAAATGTGTACATTAGGAGGTTTGTGCTGGTAGATCCCGAGTCAACAAATGAAAATTAGATTTAATGTCACAGAAACTCAAGATAGCTGCCTTAAATGCTACTGGAAACCTTATAAACTCTCTGCTTTTTTGTAGATCAAAAAATGTTCAAATATTCAACCTAACACATGAGGACCTGCCCCATCACAGCATTCCTCTGTTCTAAATCCTTTGATGTTGCTCAACTCTCTCTGATAAATCTACCAATTCCTCATTCCAGTATGCCCCACATATACCCAACATTTTAGCCAAATTGGATTGCACACTATTTTCCAAACATCCCAGACTTCCTTTCTTCTGCCTTTATTTATGCTACAGCCTCTAAAATATCCTCCCTCTCTCCCATATCCCTCCTCTGTATGGTGCATGAGGTTTGAAATTTACTCACAATACACTCAGATGTGAGAGAAAATAAAGCTTGTTTACTTTGTGTCTCACTGATTCAGCGTTCTCATAAGCCCCCGCACAGTGGCTAAGTAGGAAAAAGTGTCTATCTGGATTTAGCTGAATCCAGTACAGTAACCTAAATTGCGCCTTTAGGGAGCACTTAGCCTCTATATGGAAAACTGAATGCCTGTGCTCTCAGAATGCTCAGTCTCCTGCCTGCCTCTCCAGCTCTTCTCCATAGTGTCATCGTAGTATATGGAGGGGAGGCAAGGAGTGGCTTGCTGAATCTCATGGCGGAAGTGAAGATTCTGTGGTTCTTGAATGTCTCAGCCTCAAGGGGAGGGAAAAAGTGAAAAGGTGAAATCTGCCTTTCCCATAGTCCTGTCTCACTCTCTTCCTTTCCTTTGCATTCCTTATATAAGAATCCTAATCTACCTCTAGATAGACAGATACATAAGATGAAAAAGAAGATCATGGGCTCAGTCTCTTAAAAAACAGAACATATATTAATACTTAACTTTCTCCCTAACTCCTTCATCACACTTTGCCATTGCTAATTGTATTGTTTGCATTGTTCCAGTGTTTCTTGTATCTATCTCTGATGAAAGACTCAGCAAGATGAAGAGCAAGGGGAAGGAGTGAGCCAGGCCACTCCAGCAGGGACAGAAGCAGATGTGACAGGATAGGGAGGAGAAAAGTGGGAAGTTAGTTGACTAGAAGGTTCAAGAGAAGAACGAAGCAGAATGCTTTGGCATAAAGAGCACATCCTCCAAGAAGCCTTCTCTGTTCTCCAACTTTGTATTGGATAACTCTTAATGTGCTCCCACTGTGGCATACCAACAGAGGTTGAACCCCAAACAGGGAAGTCCAAAGTCTTGGAAATTTTTCCCATGTTCTGCAGGTGACATGGAGACAGTAGGGTAATGGCCTTGAAGGGACAAACTCATGAAGACTTGGGCCACTCAGCAGACAGTGGCTGGCAACCACTGACCAGAAGGGCCTCCCTAATGGTTTAGCAATGGGTGACTTTGGACCTTTGTATGTTCTTCGGGAGAGGAACTTTCAATAATAACTAAGTTTTAATTTCCTGTCAGCAAGTTGGAGATTTTGAGTAAGATGCAATTTGATTTTAAAGGAAATTAAGAAATCTGATATGCTTTGCATACCTGGGTTTGTACACTGAGATCCATTCCCACTATAATAGCTTAGCTTATCCAGAGGTAATTTGAACCTGGAGGTGAATCCGTGCTTGCCATCTTTTAATGTTACTCCTTATACTCTGCCCAGTAGCCAGTCAGCCTGGGCACGTGTCTAGGCTACTCCGATTATCTCATCATCAAGAGTTAATATGAATACAGAAGAGCGATAAACTACACAAGACTTCCTGATCCTTCTTTTTAAAGGTTTATTCATGCTAGGAGATATATATTTTATATACATTACATATGTATGTATATGTATGATATTTATTGTATATGCAGATATAAAATAATATAACACAATATAATATCTTGCCCATTTACTAAAGTGTTGGAAAATTAATTGACCTTATTTTTAAATCATAAGCATAAGCAACTGATTCTTCTCTCTTCTCCCTCAGCCAAATCAGCAGGTTCTACACACCTATATCCTGATTCAGGTTGCTGCACACACATGTTAAACAAACCAGGTTCCTAAGGCCCTAAGCATCCTAAGGTCCTTCACATTCTGACTTCAAACTGCCTTTCCAATTTTACCTTCCACCACCCACGTGCTATGTGAGCATACGTACACACACACACACACACACACACACACACACACACACACACACATACCAATGTAGTCATACCCAGCAGTTTCCCTTTCCTAAGTGTGCTCCTGTCATTTACACCTTCGTGTCTCTACAGACACTATCCCCACTACTGGGAATACCCTACTGTTTAAGTCCCCCTCCACATGGTAACACCAACTGAAACTTCAAGGTGCACCTCGGGTAATACCCCCTTCCCTGACTCAAGACAACTTAGTCCATTTCCAACAATATTGGAGAATTAATTGACCTTATTTTTGAGTGACAAGCATCTCTACCACCTCTGGGCTTGAAGAACATGGAGAACACTCTGCTCTGGTGTGCGTACATTTTATAGCCACTGGTTTATCTGCTCTAGTCACTAACTCATTCCATCCCAGAGGAGGAAGTACTATGTTGTGTGCCTCTTTGTGTTCCTAGCACATTGCAGTATCCAGCACAGAGTACGCATTTGATAAATATTTCCTGTATAGATGAATGACTGAATAAAGCAATAAGGTGATCAGGTAGTAAAAGTGATTACATTGTCAGATAGAGAAATCAAATGAATTTGGGCAAGGTGCTCAAATTCAATCCCATTTCAATACATAGGCAAATAAATACATTTTAAGTTGATATTTTCCATCTATTAATGCCATTCCTGGGCTTTATCCTAAAGAAAAACATTTCAGATACATTTAGGTATAGCATAGATTTATTTTGTATATCACTGTTGAGCATGAGAAGAAAACAAGAAAATAACTACAAAATTAATTAAGATACTTCTTAAACCTCTTCTTGTTCATACTGCAACCATTCAGAATGCCTCAGAGTTGCTTATATCTGTATTTTTCCACATGCTATTGCCTCATGTACCATTGGTCATAAAATGTTTCTAAAAATAATTAAAAGAATAACTTTTAAAATGTATATGTATAAATATTCTGTATTCAATGGTATGAAGAAGTTGGTAACTTTCTCTCAGCAGAAAGCAAGTATAAAACAAAACAAAATTATAAAATCAACCATTTCAGGTCATCATAAAATATTAAGAGGCATACAACAACTTGAGAAATATTTACTCATGAAAAATTGCTAATGCATCTGATGAGAATGACCTGTTCATGGCTTCATTGCTAAGGGATACTTTCATTTCCCCCAGCTCGGACAATATAAACCCACAACTTTGCTGGCTAAAAGAGAAGGATTTAGTTTGGGGTGTGTACCAGGGCAGATAGACATACAGAGCTTTTAGAAGCCAGAGAGCTATAGGAGGATCAAGATAACAAACTCTCCACATATTCCTGGCTGATAGCTAAACTAAAAATGTATGCTAGAAGCATCAAAGAATTCAGCAAAAATGTCAGCAAAACTTATAAACGTGCTGTGTATTTGAATGTACTCCTCAAGCCACCATCAGCTTGGGCAACAAACGGCAGAAGTCTAACTGTCTGCCCAAATCACTAGCTGACCCTTCAACTCTGTAGGTACAGGGGAAGTGCCCAGAAAGCCCTGCTGAAAACGAAACAAAACAAAACACTGAGCAGGGGCATTAGTAACTGCACACCAAGAGAGAAGAGATTTTGCAGTTTGAGTACAGGCAATTAGTTGGTGACTAATTGCTTAACTAAAATTTTTTTTAAAACCAAACAAGTCTTAGAACAGAACCCACGGTCCCTACCACCAATTATTTATAATGTGCAGTTGTCAACAAAAATAGCAAAAATCATTAGACATGCAAATAACAGGGAAGTATGATCCATATTCAGGAAAAAATATATGGTCAATAGAAACTCACTCCATGTAGGCTCATGTGTTGGATTTAGAAAACAGAGACTTCAAACAACTATTATAAATATGTTTTAAAAATTAAAGCAAAATGTCATCAAAGAATTAAATTATGTAAAGGCAGAGTGAACAAATAGGAATATCAACAGGGGAATTTAAACTATATTTTTTAAAAAATGAATTTCTAGAGCTGAAAAGTATAAAGATGAAATGAAAAATTCACTAGATGGGCTAAAGAGCAGATCTGAGATGGTAGGGGAAAGTGTCAATAACTTGAAGAATAGGTCAGAAAATATATCCAACCCAAATATTAGAGAGAAAAATGATTGAAGAAAATGAACAGTCTTTGAGATCTGTGAGACAATATAAAGAACTCCCATACATGTGTAAGTGGATTCCCAGAAGGAAAGGAGATCAAGAAAGGGATAGAAAATATATTTAATAAAGCAATGGCACAAAATTTCCCAAATTTGGTAAAAAACAAAATAAAAATAAAAAAATAACTGACAGTTCCAAGAAGTTCAACAAAACTCAAGTAGGGTAAATACAAAAAGAGCCACACCTGGTAAAAGCATAGTAGTAATGCTGAAAACCAAACACAAAGACAAAATCTTGGCAGCAGTAAAAAAAAAAAAAAAAAAAAATGGCACACTGCATACAAAAAAACAATGACATGGCTAATAGCTGATTTTTCATCAGATAAAAATGGAGGCTTGAAGACATTGGATGAACATATTCAAAGAGCTGAGGGGAAAAAAAACTGTCAACCAAGAATCCACATCCAGTAAAACTGTCCTTCAAAAGTAAAAGCAAAATACAGGCACTTTTAAATAAATAACAATGGAGAGAAGTCATGGCTAGCAGAACTACACTACAAGAAATTCTAAAACAAATTCTTCATGCCGAAGGGAAATATTACCAGATGTTAACTCAGATTCTCAAAAAAAAAAAAAAAATAAAGCATACAGGAAATTATATATGGTGAATAACATAAAATTTTGTATAAATTATGCCTTCTTTTCCTCTTTTAACTTTTATGAGACAGAGAAAAAGAAATAAATAATTTATAAAACACATAGAAATTGATTAATAATATGACA
>RJWJ010024833.1:0-24487 GCA_004363605.1 Indri indri | reverse complement strand
GTGTCAAACAACCACTGATTGTCCACAGGGGTGGCTGAGATAGTGACACTTTTGTTTCTAATGGTTTAGTGTACACAAACTTTGTCTCATATACAAAGTTATTAAAAATACTATATAAAATTACTTTCAGTCTATGTGTATAAGGTATACATGCAACATAAATTTTGTGTTTAGACTTGGGTTCCATGCCCCAAATTTCTCATTATATGTATGCAAATATTCCAAAATCCAAAAAAAAACCTTGAAATCCAAAACACTTCTGGTCCCAAGCATTTCAGATAAGTGATACTCAAATTGTATTAGATAAATTTTTCAAATGAGGAAAAAGTTGTTTCAAAGCAAAATACCACAGTGAATCTGAGCCACTCCCAGTAATACCCAGTAAACTGAGTATTTTCTCAGAAAATGCTTCTGGGAATGGAAAATCTAGTACCAGTAATGGAAACCCCAGAATCCGGATATTGTTGAACCATTGCTTCAAAAGTTATTTTTGAAGTATGTTTCTGAGATCCCTGAACAGATGGCACTGTTATAGAATCTCCAAACCTGCTAATTTTGTTTTCATAAGCTTTCTACAATCGAAAAAAAAAGTTTAACTGGTAAGAAATCTGCATCTCAGTTTCTTGTTTTAAAATTGATTAATTTTAAATTCCAATAGAACAACAATAGAACCTTTCCAGAAGTTTTAAGCCTTTGATGCATGCTTTTTAGAGTGATGATTCAGAAGGATAATATGGTAAGGTCTAGGATGATGTATCATTAAAATTAAAAAGCAGTATAAATGAGATAGTTACATTCGAGCCCTGATAAAAACTGGGTATCAATTATCAAGAGTCTTTTAAGGAAAGATACAAACATTAGTTGTTACAAACCCAACTGGAAAAAGCAGTATATCATTAAAACTTTTCTACAGAGATATCTTAATGTCAATATTAACATTTACAAATCAAAGTAACCAAGGAAGATTATTCTCATTACAAAAAAAAATTTAGTTGCTTTAACAAAAGATTTAGTGCAGATTTCCTTCCCTGTATATAAATATTTTTTCCAGATAACACAAATAATAAAAATCACTTAAACATCAAATTTAGAAGTCACTATCAATCAGACACAATGAAAAACACAAAGCATAAAGTATTTTGTCTTGCAAGTAGATAAAACAAAATGATTACCTAGGCATACAAAATCCTTCGATATCCCTTTGCTGAAGAAAAGCAGAGCAAACCTCATTTGTGGAGGACAATATAGCAATACATATCAAAAGTTTCTAAAATGTTTTTACCCCTTGACCCAATGAGTCACTTCCTTTTATCCTAAGAAAATGTCAAACAAGTGTATGCAGATAAATTTTCAATGGTCTTCATCGTAGGGTTGTTTGGAAACAACCGATGTTTCCCAGAACAAGGAAATAATTAAATAAATTGCAGTACACCCAATATAATGCAGTTCTGTAAACCATTAAAGACAATAATGTAGATGATCATGATGTGTACCATTTACATGGAAAGATGTTATTGATGCAGTCAGTGAAAAAGCAGGCTTTGTAACTGTATGTAAAACATAACATGCATTAAAAAATGTGTATATTTATCTAAAATGTATCTATACTGGTACAGGATTGAAAAACTGGGTTGTGGGCAGATTTGGCTGGTTTAAATTTAGTTTTTTAATGCATTTTTTCTAATTTATACACAATGAGTACATACAAGTGTAATAAATGTAGTTTTATTCTTTTAAACATGTAGAAAGGTAGTCTTTCCAGAATAGTATAAGTAGCATCACTGACATGTGGTATTAGGTTATGTGTTTCAGACATTTCTTTTAAAAGACGGTCAAGGAATCAGATAATTATATTCTGGCTTTTAACTTTTTAAACCAGCATCACAATTCTGTTGTCCATGCCTTACTTAGCTAGAATACTTGAATTTCCATGTGAATGACTCCTATAGTCTTTAAATCTTACTGTAAATTGGTTTAAGTAATAGAAAAGACTGATGAATTTTATTTACCACAATGAGCACAAAAAAGAAAATGTTTTTTCTTGCCCTTCAAGCTGGAGTTATTTCGATAATATTATAGTAAAGCAGTTTCCTTTTAATATTAGATATTGACTTTCTGGATGTTAATTTTGCATACAAATGAACAGAAATATTAGAAAGAAAAAAATTCCAGGGAACAAACTAAAATAATAAAGATATCAAAATGTCTTACACCATTTTTTATCTACTGGTAAACAGGACATCACTTTTATTAATTTTTAAAAATACTGTTTTCAGTCTATAAGCCAAGTCTTTCATATGTTTCAAAGCACAAACTTCTGGAACAATAAAATAACTTGATATTTAAAATTATGTTTCTAGCTAAAACATATAGAATTATTTTTCATCAATATTATACAACTATTATGTCAAACTGATAAATAAAGATACAGGATAGAAGATAAATCCTGTGCGTTCTCATTTTCTTTCAGCATGACTCTTGAGAAAGGGGTACCCTGAAAGGTCTGCACAGATTTGTCTTGTCTCACTGTGACATTATTTCGGCTGAAACGTGAGTATGACCATTCTGCTCTCTTTTACCTAATGTCTATTTCACAAGGAACTTCACTGTGCTGCCACTGAAGGAACACACAGATTCTGGCCTCATTTATATTCTACTAAGTTCTCACTTTGTGTATTTTACTGAGGAGGAATAGACGACATCTTGTCACACTCCTTCTTTATCTTTTCATGTTAAAATAGCAGTTTATGAGGCACATTTACCTGCTGTAGTTACTCTCTAGGGTCAACCCTACCAACATGGTGCCTCAGGCAAACTTTTTTGTAGAATCCCAGTAAGTCTTCATGAGGTGTAGTGATTTGTTTTAGAACCAGAGACAGAGAAGCAGTGCTCGGTGTTTGCCTATTATCCAGTCAGTGCACAGGGAGATTCTTCCTAGTGTCTGTGCCTCTCCGCTTTCTATCCATGTCCAGGAACCATTTCTTCATGTTCTTTTTTTGTCAAATGTGCTGTTCTAGACTAATTTCATATCTCCCACAGAAAGGAAAAGATATCAATGTTATGAACTCAAGATGCCATGGCTCTTCAGAAATTGTGTGTATTGAAACATACAGATTCTCTTGCCTCTGCCAGCATCCCTAATACCATTTAGTTAATGCTGGTAATACCATTATTCACGAGGCTGCCTCATTTTATCACACCACCCATGGGTATTTGCTTCCAGTGACTTTCTCAGCGGCTGTTATTGTGCTTCATTGATGATAACCGCAAATGCAAGTCTTACACAGAGTAAGCAGGGGAATGTGAATGACTGTTTTCTGATCATGCTAAGTTCACTCATCACTCTCCAATTATTTCTGAAATTATTGTGGATATTTAATTCAGATTTTGTTTTGTGTGCATGTGTTTATATTATATATCTTCATATATTTTCATTGCAATATCAAAAATAATGTGGATATTTAGCCTATTATATAGTTCTATTATTTACTATAGTTTCTTAATCCTTTTTATCTTTTTTAAAATAAAACAGCACTGATTTTCTTTTCTTTTTTTTCCAGAAAGTATACTTACATTTGTTTTTTTATTGCCAGATATTTCAACTTTTCCTTGTAGGTACCAACATGCAAAGAAACATGTTTTCACAGCAAGTTTGTTCATTGTGTTAAGCAGTTTCCTTGTCAAACTCTTCAATTCAGTAAAAGAAAACAGATTATGATGCATTTTTCAGAAAGTATGCTTACGTTTGTGGTTTATAGCCAGATATTCCAAGTTGCAGGTATCATTATCAAAATGCAAAGAAACATGTTTTCATAACACATTTGTTAGTTCATAACATTAAGCAGTTTCCTTGTCAAAATCTTCTGTTCACTAAAAGAAAACAGATTATGATGCATCTTTTGGAAAGTATACTTACATTTGTCGATTTTTTTAGTGTATATTTTCTATTTCAATAGATTCAGGTGGAGCGTTCTTTGTTATATGGATGATTTGCACAATGCTAAGTCAGGGCTTCTAGCGTACCCATCACCAGAATAGTATATGTTGTACCCAATAGGTAAGCTTTTATCCTTTACCCCATGTATTAGTTTCCAGTGTTCATTACACCACTTTATGACCACATAGACCCATTGTTTAGCTCCTACTTATAAGTGAGAACACATGGTATCTGGTTTCTATTCCTGAGATACTTCACTTAGGATAATGGTCTCCAGTTTCATCCAAGTTGCTGCAAAAGACATTATTTCATTCCTTTTTATGGCTGAGTAGTACTCCATGGGGTGAGTGTGTGTATGTGTGTGTATGTATGAGTGTACCACATTTTCACTCAGGTTGATTCCATATCTTTTCAATTGTGAATTGTGCTGTGATAAGCATTTGGGTGCAGGTGTCCTTTTAATAAAATGACTTCTTTTCCTTTGGATAGATACCCAATAGTCGGATTGCTGTATCGAATGGTAGGTCTACTTTTAGTTCTTTGAGGAATCTCCATATTAACTATTGATAATTTACATTCTGACAGTGTATGAGTGTTCCCTTTTCACTGCCTCCAGGCCAATATCTATTTTTATTCTAGTTTGCTGGTGTACTAGAGCACTGGACTACTTAAGAAGGTATATATTCTAAATATTCTGAGTCTTTCAATGTTTTAAAATGTCTTTATTTTTTAGTCAGCTAATCTATGTAGGTGGAATAAATACCTATTACATCAAATGTGCATACATCAATGCACAACCACAGGGATCGAGAATGATCAGGGAAACATGACATCAACAAATGGACAAAATAGAGTACCAGTAACTGACCATAAGGAAATAGAGATGTATAAACTGACAAAGAATTTAAAATAACTGCTTTTATAAAAGCTTAGCAAACTTTAAGATGATACAGTGAATTTAAAAAATGATTAAAATAATAGGTGACCAGAGTGGGAATTTTTAAAGAGAGAATAAGTAATTTTAAAAACCCAGAAATTTCAGAGCTGAAAAATACAATAAATGAAATGAAAAAATGAGAGAGAGCAGCAACAGCAGAACTGATCAAGCAGACAGAAGAATATGTGAACTCAAAGACAAGTTATTTGAAAATGCAAGAGGAGAAAAAAAGAATGAAATTTGAAGAAAGCTTATAGGATTTATGGGAAGCATCAAAAGAGAAAATATATGAGTTACAGGGGTTCAAGAGAAGAAGAGAAAGAAACAGGCACGAAGCTTATTTAAAGAAATAGCAGAAAACTTTCCAAGCCTGGAGAAAGATGTGAGTATCTAGGCACAAGAAGGTCAAAGATTTCCAATAAGGTAAAACCCAAGTAAGACTACCCCAAGACATTATAATCAAACTGTCAAAAATCAAAGAAAGAGAGAGGATTCTGAAAAAAGCAAGAGAAAAGAACCAAATAATATATAAGGGAGTTCCAATATGGCTAGCATCAGACTTCTCAGTAGAATCCTTACAGGCCAGGAGAGAGTGGGATGATATATTCAAAGTGCTGAGGGGAAAAAATGCCAACAAAGAATACTGTACCTTGCAAAATTGCCCTTCAGAAATGAAGGAGGTATAAAAACTATCAGACAAACATAAGGTGAGGGAGTTCATCACTCACTACCAGAGCTATCTTACTAAAATGCTAAAGGGAATTCTTTAATTTGAAATAAAAATACACTAGAAAACATCTGAAAGTATAAAACTATTAAAAGTAAGTCATTTACTATTTTTTTCAAATTCGGAATACTCTCATACTATAATGGTGGGGTGTAAATGACTTGTATCTTTAGTATGACAAAACTGTCAAAAATAATAATAGCTACAGTAATTCATTAAGGGACATGCAATATAAAAAGATATAAATTGTGACATTGAAAATTCAAAATGTGAGGTGAGGGAAGTAGAATAAATGTGTAGAATTCTTTGTTTTTGTGATCAAAATTAAGTTGTTATCAGCTTAAAATAACCTTTTAGGACTGTAAGATGTTTTTGTAAGCCTTTTGGTAACCACAATGCAAAAACCTGCAGTAGATACACAACTACAAAGGAATACAGTGAGAAAGGAAGAGATAAAGGATCTACAAATTAACCACAAAACAATTTATGAAATGACAGTAGTAAATACTCAGCTATCAGTAATTACCTTGAATGTAAGCAGATTAAATTCTCTAATCAAAAGATAGTCTGAATGTGCCTGTAAGGACACACACTGAAAGTGAAGGGATGGAAAAAGATATTCCATGCAAATGGAAACCAAAATATAGCATTGGTAACTACACTTATATGAGATAAAACAGCTTTCGAGTCAGAAACTGTAAAAGAGACCCAGAAGGTCATAATACAATGATAAAGAAGTCAATTTAGCAAGAGGACATAACAATTATAACTAGGTATGAACCCAGTATTGAAACACCTACATATATAAAACAAATATTAATAGATCTCAAGAGAGAAAGAGAGATGGCAATACAATAATAGTGGGGTACTTCACCCCACTTTCAGCAATAGACAAATCATCCAGTCAGAAAATCAAGAAAGAAACACTGCACATAAACTACTATAGACCAAATGGACCTAAGAGACTATACATATAACATTTCATCCAACAGATGTAGAATATACACTCTCCTTAATTGTACATGGAACATTCTACAGGATAGATCATATATTAAGCTACAAAACAAGTCTTAACAGATTTAGAAAGATTGGAATCATATTAAGTATCTTTTTTGACCACAATGTTGTAACAGGATAAATTATGGAAAATTTACAAATACATGGAAATCAAACAACATACTCCTGAACCACCAATGGTTCAATGAAGAAATTAAAAGGAAATTTGAAATTTTCTTGAGACAAATATAAATGAAACACAACATACCAAAACTTATGGATGCAGCAAAATCAGTTCTAAGAAGGAGGTTTATAGTAGCAAACGGCTACATCAAAAAAGAAGAAATATCTCAAATAACCTAACGTTGCACCTTAAGGAACTACTATAACAAGAGCAATCTAAGCCCAAAGTTAGTGGAAGGAAGGATATAATAAAGATCAGAAAAGAAATATATGAAATCTAAAAATGTTGACTTTATAGAATCAGAAAGCAGAATTATGGTTACCAGGGGCTGGGTTGGTTTTCTGGAGGGTCAGAGGGAATTGAAGGGATATTAATCAAAGGATACACAATTTCAATTAGATATTATGAATAAGTCCAAGAGGTCTATTGTACAACATGACACCTATAGTTAACAATATATTATATTCTTGAAAAATGCTATAAGAGTGGATCTTAAGTGTTCTTACTACAAACATGTTAGTTTTATTTAGTCTTTCCATAGTGTACATAGACTTCAAAACAATGTGTCGCACATACAATTTTATCTGTCATTTAAAAAAAATAAAGCAAAATAAAATGTTTTTCAAAATTCTATAGTGGTTGCATCATTGTCATTTAGCATTAGGTTATTTTTACCTTTTCCATTTTAGGTAACATGTTTTTGTGTCTCTGGATTCTCAGAGAACATTTCACAGCTAATATTCTTTAAGTTATGAGGCATTTAAACAACAACTTGAGGTACATTATTTCTTGCTTTCTACTCTTTCTATGTTTAATATTCTTCTTCCTGGGATATATTCTTTACATCCTATCAGAAGGAATCAGAGAATTTCATTGCATTTAACATCCCATTCAGTAATTTTTTTCTTGTACCATATCTAATTAGCTGTTTGATTTTTCAATTAAGTTTTTCAATTCAGTGATAATACATATATTTTTTCCTGGAAGTTCCATGCAGTTCCTTTTGAGTATGTCCATTTCCCCCTTCTCATGTTACCCTCTTGCTTACTTACTGTTTCCCCTTTTTTTCTTATCTCCAGAGTGTTTGTGTTTTCATCTTCCAGGCATTCCAATATTCCCTAGTACCAATTTGTAAGGTAATTTCTTGACTTCAAAATTCCCTTTCACATGGGTGAAGTATTTTAGACTCCAAACTTTAGTACCAATTTTTTGTTTCCTTTCCTCATGGAAAAAAAAAAGTTCTCCCCACTAGAAAATAAACAGAGAACAGCATTTTTGTCATCCCTTCAATTAGTAAGAGGGTTCTTTTTAAAGTGTATTCTACTCTTCTTCTTCCACTGACATATAGCCTTTTGTGAGTCCCACCTACCATGAGCCTGAGGCCTTGTTTCTGATCTCCATGTTTGTCTTTCTGGATGCAATAATCCCCCACATCCTTCCAAAATACCTGCAAAGTCAGTTTACAGCCTCTTTTGGCTCCCTCTCCATTTCTCCCACCTTTCAATTACTTATTCTTTCATATGAGCTCAGCCATATACTAAAAAAAATTAAAACAACAATTTATGCAACATTTTTAGGTGTTTATAGGAAGAAGTTTCCTTTGTTCCCTAATCTTAATTCTACAGAGCTGTAATTGGAAATCTTAAGTGTTTTATTCATCCTTGAAATAGAAAATTTTCTGCAGGTTCCGTCAAGTTGTAGGATCACTTTAATTTTTCTGGTATATTGTGAGCACTTTCAGTCTAAAAATAGCTACACATTTTTTAGTTCAAGGATTTTTTCTCATTATTTCTTTGCTTATACTCAATCCTCATTTATTTTTCTTCAGGAATTATAATCATATATATAGGCATGTTAGATTTTTTTCTCCATGTTACTTATATTTTTACTCATAATTTATCTCTTTTAAAAAAGTTAAAAAATGCTTTCTAATTAAAACTTTATAAACCTAGTTTTTAATTTAATGATTCAGTATTCCATGGTACTTCCACTGCATTTTTAAAAAATCAGAAACTTCCTCCATCTGTGAGAAGGGCGTTAAAGGAGCTGTGATCTATTCCTGTCCCCATTACTGGAGAGATGAGTCCTGGGAGTGGAGGAAAATAAGATGATTTTGTCTACTATTGTAAACATGAAAACTAGAGACACAGCTAAATAGGACTAATAATATTTGCTAGAAATAGTGTCTTTATCAATGGAATGTTCTTAACAGAATTTCCCTGACTTAGGATTTCTTAAGAAATCTGAGATCTATGGATTTATGAAGCATAGCTTCCTGAAGAATTTTACAGAAGCTATACAACTTTCTGAGGCATAAAATGGACATGTTATGAAATTATCTGCTGTATGAGGTGACCCACAAACCTTACTTAGAGAACTCATCTATTATAATGGCAAGGCAGCACTGGTCAATTGCAGAAAGGAAGGATCTGGGGAGTGAGCAATTATGTTGTGGACCTCTTCTTCTTTTCCTGTACCCCTGATCATCACATCTTTGAAATTATTAGTAAAGCTCAATATTGGGCAACATCTCTGATATGTCAGTTTTGGATTTGACAGTCTGGTCGCTTGTTTGACTTCACCCATCAAAAGTAGAATGGATAAAAAAAATCGAGCTATGTTTTGGTATACAACGGAGTATATAATTGTAGTAAAAGTTAGAATACTTTATAACAAGTTCAGCAGACTTTTTTCTATAAAGGGTCAGTTAATAATTATTTTAGGCTTGGCAGTCATACAGTGACTGTTGCTACTACTCATCTCTACTGTTTTAGTATGAAAGAAGTCACAGACAATATATAAATGAGTAAACATTATTTTAAAAACAGGAAACAGGCTAGATATGGCCTGAAAGCAGTAGTTTTACAACTTCAATATGTAGGAGAATAATCTATAGTTATGTCAAGAATATAAATGGATTTCACACACCTGAAGTTAAGCAAAAAAAGGCATGCATAAACCTATCTACAGTGTAATTCTTTTTATATACACAGTAGAAAAAAGATGTGAAATTAATCTACTCTATTCTAATTACTGACAAAAGCATGAGAACCATTCTTGTAAAGTGTCCTCCTTTTAGTAGTAAGTCTACTTTTAGAGTCTATTTTAAGGGCTGTGGTCTTTTATTTACTCTTCTTTTGAACTACTGAGGATTTTTTTGTTGTTAACATTTTTATTATTTTGTTTAAAAACTGACAGGTAAAATTATTTGTATTTATTATATACAATATAATGTTTTGTTATATATATGTGTGTGTATTGTGTAATGACTAAATATAACTAGTTAACATACGCATTACCTCACATAGTTGTTATGTTTCTGGTAAGAACACTTAACATCCACTCTCTTAGCAGTTTTCAAGAATACAATATATTGTTATTGACTGTAGCAACCATGAGATATCACCTCATGGCCTAACGGCCAGTTAGAACGGCCGTTATCCAAAAGACAAAAGACAGAAAGTGTTGGAGACAATATAAAGAAAAAGGAACGCTTGCACACTGTTGGTCAAAATTTAGATTAGTACACCCATTATGGAAAACAGTATGAAGGTTACTCAAAAAATTAAAAATAAAACTACCATACGATCCAGAAAACCCACTACTGAATTTTTTCATATGTTTAGAGAGAGAGAGTGCTATATTTTTCTTTTACTGGATCATGAGATGGGTTCCTAGAGATCACCTAGATCACTGTTTAAATATTCGAGAAGCAGATGAGAGAACACAGGGAAAGTTTAGATTTCCTTAAGTTTCACTTGGATGAATCAGTTCTTCCCATCTGTTAGAGACTGCAACACAAAGATGAAACCACTGAAGAATTGGGAGCAAGAACAAGAACTAGCCAGAACTGAGTAATGGTGCAGGATGGATTGCACTGGAGGAAGATGAGAGGTTGGGAGACTTTTAAGAGACTATTGCAATAGTCCCAGTGAGGAAATTGAGACTTTGTCTAGAGCACCAAAAGTGGGATTGAAGAAGAGAAAAGACATTAGAATGAAACTGAATAGTAGCTAGAATTGACAGATTATAAATGATGGTACCACCTGAGTGAGCTGCCTGGTCAGTGAATCAAACCATCAATTAGACCAAAGTCTGTCATTTAGAAAATTGTACAAAGTTCTTTTTGTGATGACTGAACAAAAAACCACCTCAAATCTAGTAAGTTATCCATATTATTTCCTGTTTGAGGTCTTGATTTCCAGAATGAATATGCAAGAAAAAAAATGTTTTGTGTTACTAAATCTCCTTCAAAATGTCTGGAGCCTCAGGTGGAAGAGCTGAATGCCTGGGAATGATGAAAATGGCTGGAAACAGGAATCATGTAGACTCATATGTCTGGAACTTGGCTGGAATAGTCAACCAGAAAACCCACCAGTGGTCTCTAAATGTGGTTGGATTTCTCACAAAGTAGCAGATGGATTCCAAGAGAAAGCATTCAGACAGGGAGTATCAGCAAGGCAAGGACTGCAAGGTACAATGGCAGAAGCTACTGCTTCTAATCTAGCCTTGAAAGTCACACAGCATCACTTTCACTACGTTCAATTACTAACAAGTTTGCCACTAAAACCAGCCTCACTTCAAGTAGAAATTACTGGCCATAGCCATGGAGCTGGGATGCGGACGAACCTATGATTTTTCTGGATGACTACCTGATATGTGACTCAACTATCTAGCCTGAATTTGTTCATATATAAAGAAGAGTCACTGCTATTAAGTCCAGTGTTACTGGTTTTCACCCAAAGAGGATCACTAAGACTGTGGGAGTATCCTACTACTAAAAATAAAGGTAGGATGTGGTGTAGGCATTCAGTCTATTACATCTTTGTTTAATCATTGAATCCCCACAAAATTCTCTTATTTAACAGAATCAATGTTGTTCAATTCCTTTAGATCATGTATTTGAATTGAAAATATTAAATTAATTACTTGCGACTTCCATTGCAATAAACTGGCAGATCCAAGAAATGAGATGTTATAATTTCAAATGCAACTCTTTTTCCATCATATCATGTCATCTCTCCAGGCACATATATATGGGTTAAGAAGGAAAGGGGGGGATTTTAACGAGACTAACTAGAAGTATCATGATTCCAGTGACAAAGAGGGGAAACAAAAGAACTTGTACAACAGGAGAAGTCTTTATATACAGGCTTATGGTAGATTTCATTTTAAGAAGAAAAATTTTGCCCAAGTACCATTGACTTGAAACAATTTTATTAGCATTAGGATTAGAAGAATTCTAATCTCTCAGTCAATTGAACACAATCCCAACCATATATCTGTTAAAGCAAAACAGCAGAGTTAAAAATACAATGTGTTCACATGAGGACAAAGATATTAGCAGTAATCCTTAGAAACTCTGCTGCTCTTATAACTAGTGCATTAATCTGTTCATTTGGAACAGAAATGGTCAAAGTAATGAAAAGGTCAAAGTAATGAAATATCATTACAGTAATAAAGTCCCCCTCCTCCTGCTATTCAAAGTGTGTAGGTAGTGCTTAACTCTGCAGTTCAATAATTAAAAGGGATGATGATGACCTGATATGATTCTGCTGTACTCATGCTGTTTATTGTATTTGATATAATTAGCAATACATTTTATCTCTTTGATCAAAGGACTCTCCATTTCATTCTGTTCCATTTAGCAAATACATTGTTGAAACATGTTTCTAATGTTGACATTCACCTTTCCTATCACTCGAACACCCTTACTTAATAATGCAGAGTATAAATTAAAGTTTTGGTTTCTTATAGGCCAATGGAAAAAAAATATTGTGTTCTATGTGTTCATCATATTAATCAATACTTTTTGAATGCCGCTTACTAGTTTTGGATATTTTAGGCAGTTATTGAGTTTTATAGCAGAATAGTAGGACTAACCTAGATTCAAAACCTGGGTCCACCTGATTGTTATGTAACCATTGGCAAGTTACTTCACAACTCTGAGCCATAGGAGTCTTATTGATATATTTTAATAAGATATTACCTACCTCACAGGTTTTAGGGGAAGAGTATTGAATGAGATAATGCATGCAAAACACTTAGCAAAATTTCTTTGGACCTCTCAAGCACTCACTAACTGTCATTTATTACTCTTGCTGATAAAATTTGTGACCTATAAAAATCTATTATTTTGCCAGCACTAATTTTTTAATAACTCAGAGGAAAAATTTCTACATAAGATTGAGAAAGCTAAAGAGTATACACCTACCCACCCAGATCACATCTGGCCGAATTGGAAAATCATGACTTTTTAGAACCCATCAGAGAACTAATATTGAAAAACAACAAACTAGACTGAAATCTTGGGAAAAACAGGCTCCTCTGGGAAGGGATATGGAGTGAGCACACTGGCTTACTAGTGACAGAACGCTGGAAGCTCTGGGTGCCACACAAGTCGGTAGGAAGAATCAGGTAAAAAGGTTAATGAACTGCTAAAGCCTGAGTGGAAGCTTGTGTGAGAATACAGACACCCTCACAGTCAACGATAAAAGGACAGGTATTCAGGCTTTTTTCCATATATATCCACCAGGTACTTACAGGAAATACTGGAGGCAGAAAGACTCCCTTTGTCATAAAGACCTCTATAAGGAGAGTTGAAGCCACTATGGGAAAGGCATGAAACCTTGTCGCTTTTTTCCTTAAAAACAAAATAAAAAGCCTAAGCTGAAACAGAGTAGCCAATTCTGTATACCCCAGGGTATACTACAAGTGAGGAAAGGTTAAAGGAATAAAACTACCACTAAGAGTGAAGCCAGAACAAGTCCTGTACCCACGATTTTATAACAGAAACAGTAGAGGTCTCCTAACACTGGACAAAGGACAGGAAATTCTCACCCATACAAGACTCACCAAAGACAGGAGGCAGAGTCTGACTGCCACAGGAAACAGCAGAGGGCCACTGAGAAAACTCTACCCCAAGACATAGGCAAACTAAACCTTCCCCTAACTGAAATTTTTAAAGGAAAGTATGGAATCCTCTTACTCCACCACCAGACTAGCCATCATCAAGTAGTGAGCAACAGTCGTCTATCACAGGATAGTGGCAGACGCATAGAGGCTGACTCCCTTCATGGTGTATATTCGTAGGAATGGCTAAAGGCTGAGAGTGGAACAGCAACAGTGAGAAAACCTTCTTCACCCAAGTTCCCACCCTAAGCACACAGTAATATTAGTTAAATTTGAATCATTATGCACTGAAAGACAGAGAGAATTCAAAAAATAGCAAGAGAAAAGTATCAAATCATGTATGACAAAATCCCCATCCAACTAACAGCAGATTACTCACCGAAAAACTCACAAGCCAGGAGAGAATGGGATGATATACTCAAAGCACTGAAAGAAAAAAAATAAAAAAACGAATAGCCAAAAATACTATATCCAGCAAAGCTATCCATCAGACATGAAGGAAAAATAAAGTCTTTATGAGACAAACAAAAACTGAGGGAACTCTTTACCACTAGACTAGCCCAACAATAAATGTTTATGGTAGTCCTACATCTAGAAATGAATGGATGGTATCTACCATCATGAACACACCAAAGTATAAAACTTGCTGGTGGACCAAATACACAAATGAGAAAGAGAATAGAATCAAACATTATCAGTACAGAAAACCACAGAATTGCCAAGCAAAAACAGTAAGGAAGGAACAGGAACAAAAGATACACAAAATAATCAGAAAGCAATTAATAAAATGATAGGAATAAGCCCTCAACTATCAATAAACAACCTTGAATGCAAACAGCTTAAATTCCCCAATTAAAAGATGTAAACTGACTGAATGGATTTAAAAAAAAAAATAAGACCCAACTATGTGCTGCTTATAAGAAACCCACTTAACGTGTAAAGTTACACATAAACTGAAAATGAAAGGATAGAAAGCAATATTTCACACCAGTGGAAACCTAAAGCATGAAGGAGTAGCTAAAGTTACATCAGACAAGATATAACACTTTAAGCCCAAAAATATAAAAAGAGACAAAGATATAAAAATTGCTCAACATCTCTCATCATCAGGGAAATGCAAATGAAAACCACAAATGACCTAACTCCAGTGAGAATGGCTTTTATTAAAAAGTCCCAGAGCAACACATGCTGGTGTGGATGTGAGATAGGAACACTCTTACACTGCTGGTGGGACTCTAAATTAGTACAACCTCTATGGAAAGTAATTTGTAGATATCTCAAAGAACTAAACATAGAAATACCATTCGATCCAGCAATCCCACTACTAGGCATCTACACAAAGGAAAAAAAGACATTTTACAATAAAGACATCTATACTTGAATGTTTATGGCAGCACCATTCACAATTGCAAAGATGTGGAAACAACCCAAGTGCTCATCAATACATGAGTGGATTAATAAAATACATGAGTGGATTAATAAAATGGAATACTACTCAACCATAAAAAACAATGGTGAGCTAGTGCCTCTTATATTATCCTGAGTAGAGCTAGAGTCCATTCTTCTAAGTGAAGTATCACAAGACTGGAAAAACAAGCACCACAGGTACTTGTCATCAAATTGGTACTAACTGAGCAACACTTAGATGTTCACATGGAAGTAATATTCATCAGGTGCCATGCAGGTGGGAGGGGGGTTGAGGAGATGGGTAAAGTCATAACTAATGGGTGCAGAGTACACTGTATGGGGAATGGGCACACTTTTAGCTCTGGCTTGGGCGATGCAAAGGCATTATATGTAACCAAAATGTTTGTACACCCACAATCTTATGAAATTTTTAAAAAAAGAAAATAAATAAATTGAAAAGAAAACTTACGGAAATGGGAAAAAAGAGAGAAAGAAGGTCATTATAGAATGATAAATGGATCAATTCAGCAAGAGCATGACAAATGTAAAAGTATATACGTACCCAACACCAGAGCACCCAGATACACAAAGCAAGAATTATTAGAGCTAAAGGGAGAGATTAACCTCAGTGCAATAATAGCTGGGGACTTTACCTGATTTTAGCATTAGACAGATCATCTAGACAGAAAACCAAGAAAGAAACATTGGACTTAAACAGCACTGTGAACCAAATGGACCCAACAAGTATTTATAGAATACTTCATCCAACAGGTACAGAGTGCAGATTCTTTTCAAAAGTATATGGAACATCCTCCAAGATAGACCATACATTAGGCCACAAAACAAGTCTCAAGGAATATAAAAAAAATTGAAATTATAGTAAGTGTCTTCTCAGATCACAGTGAAATGAAACTAGAAATCAGTAAGTGAGCTCTGGAAACTATGAATGCATCGAAATTAAATAAGATGCTCCTGAATGACAATTGGGCCAATAAAGATATTAAGAAGGAAATAACTTTTTCAAACAAATGAAAATAAAAACACAAAATACTAAAATCTATGAGATACAATAAAAGCAATACTTGGAAGTTTATAGCAATAAATGCATACATCAAAAAAGTAGAAATACTACAAATTAACAACCCAACAATTTACCTCAAAGAACTAGAAAAGCAAGAACAAACCCAAAATTAGTAGAATGAAAGAAATAAATAAGATCAGAGCAGGACTAAATGAAATAGAGACAAAAAATACAAAATAAAAAAAATTAGCAAAAAGTTGCTTTTTTAAAAATAAGAAAATTAATAAACCGTTAGCTAGACTAAGAACAAAAGAAGACCCAAATAAAATCTGAAACAAAATTAGACATTACAACTGATACCACAGGAATACAAATGATCAGAGATTATTATGAACAACTGTATACCAACATATTAGAAAAACTAGAGGAAGTGAATAAATTACTGGACAAATACAACCTATCCAGATTGAACCAAAATGAAATGAAAAACCTGACCACACCAACGAGGAGTAATGAGAATGAATCCATAATAGAAAGTCTCCCAACAAACAAAAATTCTACGACCAGATGGCTTTACTGTTGAATTCCACCAAACTTTTAAAGAAGAGATAACACCAATTCTTCTCAAACTATTCCAAACAATTGAAAAGAAAGAAATTCTTCCTTACTTAATCTACAAGGCCAGCATAACCCTGAAAAAACAAACAAGGGCACACACACAAAAAGAAAACTCTAGGTCAATATTCCTGATAAACACAGATGCAAAAATCCTCAACAAAATAACTAGCAAACTGAATCCAATAACACATCAAAAAGATAATATACCTTGATCAAGTGAGATTTATCCCCAGAATAGATTAACATATGCAAATCAATAAATATGATAAATCTCAACAAAATGAAGGGCAAAAACCATATGATCATCCCAAGAGATGCAGATACAGCATTTATAAAATTCAACATCCCTTCATAATAAAAACTCTCAACAAATTAGGTATATATGGAACATACCACAACACAATAAAGGCCATAAAAGGACAAATTCACAACAACCATCATAATGAATGGGGAAAAGCTTAAAGCCTTTCCTCTAAGAACTGGAACAAGACAAAGACCAACTTTCACCACTCTTATTCAACATAATACTGAAAGTCCTAGAGAAAGAAAGAAACAAAGAAAGGAAAGAAGAAAAGAAAGAAAAGGAAGGAAGGAAGGAAGGAAGGAAGGAAAGAAGGAAAGAAAGAAAGAAATAGCACATAAATTGGAAAAGAAGTTGAAGTGTTCCTATTTGCAAATTACATGGTCATATAGAAAATCCTAAAGTTTCCACCAAAAAACTCTTAAAACTGATAAACAAATTCAGTAAAATCAAGGGATACAAAATTAACATACAAAAATCAGTATTTCCATCCACCAATAATGAACTAACTTAAAAGTCAAAAAATCAATATTATTTATCATAGCTACAAAAAAACATACCTAGGAATAAATTTGACCATGGAGGACAAAGGTATCTATGAAGAAAACTGTAAAATGCTGATGAAAGAAATTTAAGAGGACACAAAAAAATGAAAATACATCCCACATTCATGGATTAGAAGAATTATTATTGTTAAAATGACCATATTACACCCATAGCAATCTATAGATTTAACACATCTCTATCAAAATACCAGAGACATTCTTCAGAGAAATTTAAGAAACAATCCTAAAATTCACACAGAACCACAAAAGACCCTGAATAGTCAAAGCAATCCTGAGCAAAAAGAACAAAGCTAGAGGCATCATACCGTCTGACTTCAAAATATACAACAAAACTATAGTAACCAAAACAGCATGGCATTATTAATAGTATAAAAAGAGATAAATACACCAGTGGAACAGAATAGAGAACCCAGAAATAAAACCACATATTTAAAGCCAACTGATATTCAACAAAGGCACCAAGAACCTACACTGGGGATCAATAAATGGTGTTGGGAAAATTGGATTTCTACATGCAGAAGAATGAAACTAGACCGACACCTCTCACTATATACAAAAATAAACTCCAAATGGATTAAAGTCGTTTATGTAAGACCTGAAATTATAAGACTACTAGAAGAAAACATAGGTGAACTACTTCAGGACATTCATCTAGGCAAAGATTTTATGAATAAGACCTCAAAAGCACAGGCAACAAAACCAAAAATAGACAAATGGAACCATATCAAAGTTAAAACCTTCTGCACAGCAAAGGAAACAGTCAACACTTGAATAGACCTAATTAACATTAAGAGAAAGCAGAATACAAGAAAAGCAGAATAGATATTCCATGGCGGAATCTGACAAGAAATTAGTAATAGAAAGATATCTGGAAAACCCCCAAATATCTGCAAACTAACAGTTTTAGAAAACTCACAGTTTAATGCAGAAGACTCAAGGAAATTTTTAAAAAATATTTTGAACCAAATGAACATAAACATGCGACATGTCAAAATTTGTGTAGTTAGAGGACAGTGCTTAGAGGGAAATTCATACCATTAAATTTATAAAAAGAGAAATATCCAAAATTTGTAACCCTAAGTTCATACTTCAAGAAATTAGAGACCAAGAGAAAATTAAACCTAAAGCAAGGAGGGAAATGCTGATGATCAGAAAAAGTATGTCAATAAAATAAATAGAAAACCAATATAGAAAACCAATAAAACCAACTTTCCTTTGAAAAGTTCAAGAAAAGTGATAAACCTCTAGCCAGGCTAATCAAGAAAAAATAAAAAATCATAAATATCAGGAATACAAGAGGATACATTATAATTAATCCTGTAGAAAAGGATAATGGAATATTAGAAATAACTGTATCTAATAATTTAGAGAAATTCAATAATTTAAATAGATCATTTCTATTATAATTCACCAAAAAATAACCTATATAGTCATATATAAAGAAGTTGTATTTGTAGTTACCTATCTTCCAAAAGAGAAAACTATAGATACAGTTGTTTCAATATGATGAAATTCTTTCGTTTAAGCAAGAAATATTATCTAAAATTCTACAAATCTGTTCTAGAAAATAGAAGAGGAGAAAACATTCCCTAACTCATTTTATTAGGCCAGCATTATCCCAGTATGAAATCCAGATACATTATTTAAAAAAAAAAAAACTACAAAAAAACCCCTGTCATCCATTATCTCTCATGAGCATAGACACAGCAATCCTCAACAAAATATCAGCAAATCAAATACAACAATATGTAAAAAGGATAACACATCATGATCAAGTAGGGTTCCTCCTGGGAATACAAGGCTGGATCAGTATTTCAAATTCAACCAAAATATTTCATTATATAAACACTGTAATAAGAAAAACCATATTATTTTATCAATAGACGTAGAAAATGCATTTCTTAAAATTTAACGTTCTTTCTTGATAAAACTACTCAGCAAAATAAGGATAAAAGAGGAACTCTTTAGCCTATAAAAAGGTAACAATGAAAAACCTATGGATAACATGATAGTGAATATATACACACTCTGTGAGAAACACTTGAGAGAATGAAAAGACAATCCACAGATAGGGAGGTAATATTTGGAAATCACTTGTGCCCAAAGGACTTGTACCCAAATTATATTTAAAAACTCTGAAACCTCAAAGACAAGAAAACAAACAAGTCAATAATATCACAGGCAAAAGATATGACCAGACCAAAGAAGATTGTATGAAGGGCTAATAAGCACACACAAATATACTCAACATCATTAGCCATAGGAAAATGCAAATTAAAACCACAATGAGATACTACTACATGCTTCTTAGTACAGTTAAAACTATTATAAAAAGACACATCATACAAATTTGGTGAGGATGTGTAAGAACTAGAACTTTCATATACTGCTGGTGCAAATGTAAAATGATCCATTCGATTTGGAGAACAGTTTGGCAGTTTCTTATAAAGTTAAACATTCCTTTGCCATATGATCTAGCCATCCCACTCCTAAGAATTTACCCCATGGAAATTAAAGTGTGTGTCCATTTTAAGACTCGTATATGAATGTTCAAAGAAGCTTTATTTGTAATAGTCAGAAATTGGAAACAACCCAGATATTCATCCATGAGTAGGTACTAACAGATAAACTGTAGCATATCCATATGGAGGGACTCTACGTAATAATAAAAGGAAATGAACTCTTGATGCATAAAACATGGACAATACTCAAAAGAATTACGTTGAATCTTAAAAAGCCCACTATGAATATAGTTTATTATTTAATTTACATAAAATTCTAAAAAATACAAACTAATGTGTCAGAAAGTAGGTTAGCGGGTGCCTAAAGATGAAGGACAGGGAGGAAAGAGCAGTATTAATAAGGGACAGAAGGAAATATTTTGTGATGCTGTGTATGTTCATAATCTTGATTGCAGTGAATGGTTGCAAGAATGTTGCATTTATGACCAAACTTATCAAGTTATGCAATTTATATATGCACAGTATATTAATGTAGATTATGCTTCAATAAAGCTATTTAAAAAGAAATTGCAACGATTCCCAACTTGTAAGAGTTCATTCATCAAAAGTAAACACAAAAGTAGCACTTCTCCACCCAAGAAGTCACTAACATTTGGATATTTGGAAATGCAGATTCAACTTCCTCATCTGTACCATTTTTCAAACCTTTGATTTCTTTTTTTTTTTTTTTAACATTGAAGCCCAGGCCAAAAGAAGCCTTTCCTTGCCATCAGTCAAGTTTTGTCTTTAATATTTAATTAAGGATGAAAAGAGAGAATCATTTGATTCTTCACTCCCAATTATTTTTGCTTCAAACTGTGAGAGAGCTAATGTGCTTCAGAAGAGGAGGCGGTTAGTTAAATCGCATAAATATTGAAATCTTCACACCTATTTTCTGCAATCATTGCCTGTACGTGGTTCATAGCCTGAACAGTACAGAGGGTTCGAGAAAGAAGACTGCTATACAACACAAAGGCAGATAGCATCAAAAAGGGTCTTTGGACCCCTTTCGTCACAAACATCCCTTCTGTGTCAAAGCATGCAAGAAGGAATCTTCCTTAATAATCTCTAACATTTATTGAATACTTACTATACATGCCAGACACTGGGTTAAGCATTTCAATTGTGTACTCTTGTATAATTCCCATTTCTAGTCTTTCAGCTATCTTTAATTAGCATCATAATCTTTATTTAATACATGAACAGGCTAAAACTCAGAGGGCTTAAGACACTTGACTAAGATCACAGAGTTTACATGAGGGAGTCATTCTTCAAATCCACATCTGCTTTGATTCTAAAATGGGTAGGCTGAACTGCTATGCAATACTGCCTCCCCGTTTGGAAGCTACCCTGTTCTTTAAAGAGTCTCTCTACTAAGTTTCCATCCTACAGGAGAATAGAAGGAGAAGAAAATACCCATTGGTGAGGGGAATATAAAGTCTGTGAGTGAAGAATCCAGGTCTGTCCTTTGCAAACTCATCTTTAGCACATAGTTCTGTGCCTGACACATATCAGGCATCTAATGATTGTTGAACTAAATTGCTGAGTTGGGGTGTTTTTTTTAATCCTCAGCCTTTTGAACTAACACTTCTTCATTCAAAGCTATTAATACGCAATACTCTTTGGGGAGGAAAGAAACAGGCATGTGCTAAGTGTGCTGCTGAGAAATACACACACAACATACATGCAGTGGGTACAGATACCCACAGACATCTACATTCACAAAAGGTGGTACAGTAGGTACCACTTTGCTTAATGTTATCGATTGGTTCTTGGAAACTACGACTTTAAGTGAAACAACATATGAGGAAACCAATTTTACTGTAAGCTAATTCATACAAATAAGAGTTAAGTTCCTATGACATATTTTTGGTCATAAAAACACTACCAAACTTCTTAATAAAGATCCCAAACATTTCTACTATTAAACACTGAAATAAATGTGAGCTATACGTACATTTAAAAAAGATTAATAAAAACAAGATAACGATTTTCCCAATTATTCCAGTTCAGGGTTGTGGGTGGCCACAGCCACTCCTAGCAGGCCAGGGAGCCAGCTGGGAACCAACCCTGAACAGGACACCATTCCATTACAGGGCACACTCGCCCACGCTCACCGAGACTGGGACCGTGGAGACGTGCCAATTCACTTCTCGTGCACAGCCGTGGGATGTGGGAGGAAACCGGAGGACCCACAGAAAACCCACACAGACATGCAGAGAGTGTGCAAGCTCCACACAGTGGCCCCGGTTGGGAATCAATTTTTGTTCTTCTGGTTATCCGAGGACCTGCTGTACTCAGGGACCATGGCTGTGCCCGAGACATGAACAGTTAAGTGGCCCTGCTGAAATGACAATTTAATCAAGTCGGTTAGTGAGAACCTGTCACAATGATTAATTTGACCACACAGACAGTTCAGTTAGAAAGTTGAAGCTGTGCCCACGTGTGAACTCAGAGGAGACACTTCACTACCATGGCCATCACTCAGCCTTAGTGGCCCTTCCCTGCTGCCTCAGAGTCACTGCTCAGGACTGGCCCTTCAATAAAAAGGGAAGAAACAGCCTTAGCCTACAATTAGGCTGGCACTGTGAGTGCTCCATCATTTTCAACTAGACTTCCAATCAGTTCATAGGCTCCCAAACACCCAAGGTTTGCAGGATGGCTCTTCACAGGGAAAGCTATGCCCAAAATGGATCCTGCAGGTTAATATCTGCCTCTGGTAGAAAGATTTACAATTTGCATTGGTTGTTAGTGAGCTGGCTGCTGCAAGGAAATCCCAGGATGTGGTGATCACAGCTGACTTACAGACTATAGCTTTCACATGTTTGGAGAAAAAAACCTGATACATATGTACTTTGTGGTTGCCGTGGCAGTAGATGAGCCTTAGGCCAGGGAACTCACATTGTTGCATTTGAAGATTAAATTTACAGTACTCATTAATCAGCAAGCACCCTTGATTGCCTTCTATCTGACTAGCACTGTGAAGGCTTCTGCAGTAAATAAGGGAAAGAAAAAAGGCAGTGCTGTAGTGAGAAGACAACTACCTTCGGAATCAGACTGGGATTTGAATCCTAGAACTGCTTCTCAGCTGTGTGACATTGGGCAAGGCATCTCTGAGCCTCAGTTCTCTTTTCTTCACAATAGGAATATAAATGGCAATTTAATAGGATCATTTAAAAATTATATTCAAAAATAAACAAAAAGTATCTATTTAATAAGCCCTTAAGTGTGGGTTTGAATTTTTTCAATCACATAAAGCATGCATAAAAGAAAGTCATGAGCTAAATCTCAAGAAACTTTCGGTCTATCTGTAGAAATAATATTTAGAGATTATCGCAAGCCTGCAATCAAATGTTGAGCAGAATTATTTTACCTTTTATAAACTGTCAATCATATTTTAAAATGTTTGCCTTACTTTTGGTTTTTAATAAATCTTTATTTTCTTAGTTGACAAAGTATATGACACTTATAATTCCAAAGCTAGATTTCAAAATGAATTTCTGATTTGGCTATCATTATACAAGACAACTTTAAACTAAAATACTCAGATCTACCAGTTAACTCTTTAGAAATGTGTCTTAAATTTTCTATACTTTTTTATTATTCATGTAATTTTCCTTGTTGCAAGATATGTTAGATGACTGTTTATACTGTAACAAATCTATTATATCTTTGAGTCCTTCTAGCTTTTCAAGGCAAATGATCTTTTAGATTATAGAATGGAAAAGTAATCCATATAGTCTTTGGGGACCCATTCTTAATTTTTTTATTTTGAAATAACTACAGATTCACAAGAAGTTGCAAAAAATGTACAAGTCCCATATACCCTTTACCCAGTTTCCTGGGTATGCTTAACCCAATTTTCATAGCTATAATGTAATATTGAAAATCAGGAAATTGACATTGGTATAATCCATTGCTCTCATTCAGATTTCAACAGCTTTATATGCACTCATTTCTGTGTGTGTAGCTCTATGTAATTTCTGTCACATGTGTAGCTTCCCATAAATAACACTACAATCAACATATAGAATTGTTCCACCACCCCAAGGCTCCCTTTTGTTCCCCTTTTATGGCCACACCAAGCTTTCACCCTCATTCCTAACACCTGGCAACCACTAACATGTTATCTCTACAATTTTGTTATTTAAAATGGAATCATAGAGTATCTAACCTGCCAAGAATAGCTTCTTTTTGTTCAGCAGAATCCCCTGCAGGTTCATTCAGGTTATTGGGTTTATCAGTAATTTATTCCTTGCCATCACTGCATAATATTCCATGGTATGAATATACCCCAGTTTAAGCATTGCAGTTGTTTCTTGTTTTAGCCATTATGAATAAAGATGCTATTAACATTCAAAGACTGGTTTTCATGTGAAC
>RJWJ010024832.1:0-24499 GCA_004363605.1 Indri indri | reverse complement strand
CCTGGCTTCTATTTTCAATATTGCCACATGGTCCCAGATGGCTACTAGAGCTCCAGTTATTATGTCTATATTCCAAACGGCAGGAAAGCAAAAGGGAGACAGGCAGGCAGAAGGAGATGTATCCCCTCCGGGAAGTCCCAAATACCAGTTCAGCCTAAATCTCTGACCCAAAGTTAATCACCTGGTTATACCTAGTTGTAAGGAAAGCTGTGATTGTTGTTTTGTTTGTTTTTTAAAGCTAGTCACAGAACTCCAAATAAAATGGGTTCTGTTATTAAGAAATAAAAGGAGAAATAGGTATTTGGTAGGCAACTGGCAGTCTCAGCCAGTCTGATTGCTGCCCTTTGGTATATAGTACATCTCTCTTGGGCAGAGTGTAGCCAGGCCTCCTCCGAGTTCCCCGGGTCACTGGTGCCCGGCTCATTCTCCATGGTGCTCCCCAGAACCAGCATGGTTCCTCAGTCCACACTGCTGCTGCTGGAGTGATAGGGTTGGTCTCACTGACAAAGTACAGTACAGGAGCCATAGAAAACAAGACGGGAAACTACAGGTTGGAATCATTTTTCACAGGAGATGGTTGTGTCCACACATGGCAGGCACTTAAAGCTTCGTGGACCTCTCCTCCAACCCATCTGAGATATGGGCTTTCCCTGATTTAGGAACACTTGACCTAGGAACCTTCATGCTTTCAGCCCACGCCCTGAGAGGGAGTGCTGGATGCCATATCATTCTGGTCTTTTCCCTCTGAGCTCTTAGAGAAAAGTAATAGAGCACAAAGAAGCATTTCCAGAGCATGCATATCTGCTCTTGCTGCAAGGCACATTTTCCCACAGATACAGGGCTGTAAATTAGTTACGATGGCACTTAAACACTCTTTAAATCCATAATGCTGCCGGAACATTCTGAAAGGAGAGAAGGGAATCCCATGGGAATGGTGAAAATAAGTGAGTTAGCCAAAGGCAACACCTATCATACTGCTTTACACCCAGTAGGTGCTTAGACAATGTTTGTGGAGTCCCGTCACAACTGAAAAATGAGAATGCTGAGTTAATTTTAACTATATTTCATGTTAAATAGGTTTCAGTGGGCCTATTTCAATGGAAAAGGCATTTAAAATTTCAAACAACAGACATATAACAACTGCTTTTTGGAAAAGTAGCCCTTGGGAATTTCATCATTTATATTCCAAGTTCACATCTCTTCCTTTTTGCTTGCCTCCTTCTCAACATTTTCTTAAGAAAATTTTTAAACATACAGAAAAGTTGAGTGAACTATACCACAAATACTCATGTGCCCACCACCTAGATTCTGTAACTAACATTGCTATATGTGTACCATCACATATTTATCCTTATCTCTGTGTCATCCATCCATTTTATTTTGTGATGCAAGAAGTAAGTTGCAAACAAAAGTACACTTCACCCTCAAACACTTCAGCGTGCATATCACTAACTTAGAGTTCCATATATATGTATATTTTTATATAAAATTGCGTAGTGAAATGTACAGATCTTGAGTACACCATTTGATAAGTTTTGACAGATACGTCCTCTATCAAGATGCAGAACATTACCACCACCCCAGTTAGTTCCCTCATGCCCTTTCCTAGTCAGATCCCTCCCCCTACCTCACAAAGGTAACCACTGTTCTGAGTTTCCAGCATAGATTAGATTAGCCTCATCTAGAACCTCCTGTGAGTGGACTCGTACAGTGTGTGTATGTATGTGTGTGTGTGTGTATATATACAACTGCCGAGTTGTATATATACACACACACATACATACACGCACTCTTGTGGGGTTAAGCTTTCACTCAGCATATTGTTTTTGGAATTCATCCATGGTTGTTATATGCATTGATAATTCCTTTTTATTGCTAGGTGGTGTTCCATTGTATGAATTTATTATTCCATTCTTCCTGTTGACAGGCTGTTTCAGGTTTTTGGCCTTTATGCATAGAGATACTATAAACATTCTTATACAAGTCCTTGTGGTAATATGTTTCATGATCTCAGGTAACCACGCAGGAGTGGAATTGCTAGGTCATTCAGTAGCTGTTCACATCTTTTTGTGATAACTGGAATCACAATTGAATTGAGGGAGGACCTTATCAGTCATCTAGGCCCCCTCTCTCATTTTACAGACAAAGGTGTTGAGATCCCAAGAACAGGTGGAGAAGAGACTTGTTCGAAGTCACAGAGGTTTTTCTTATATACTAGCAATCCGTGTCTCCTAACTCTGCTGTAGTATATCACACTTTTCTTCCCCTGAGAAAGAAGGAAGGAAATAGGGGTTCTTTCTGGAAGGTCATCAACTATTTCAGGTTTTGCTTAGGGAGAATAAAATATTAGATATACCAAAATGTAGTGTATTGTGTTTGTTGCTAATGTTTCTGTAATATCTGGATCTGACCTGCTTCTCCTCCAGGGTACATTCCTGTACCTCTTCCAGAACGATATTTCTGGAACACAAATCTGGTCTTGCTGCTTATTCTCCATCATCCGTCCTATAGGGCCTATAGGGTAAAGCCCAGACTGTGCAGGCTCGTGTGCACAGTTCTTGCCTCATCTTCCACCCCTTCGCTCACCCCCTGCTGCTACCCTGTGCTGTGTCCCTTCGTATCTCCGTGCCTCTAAACCTCTGCGTTTGTCTACATTGCCCTTGCCTCTTTGTTTCTCTGATAAATTCCCACTCGCTCTTCAGGATTTGGCTCATCCAGAACCTCTCAGGGAGTCAGCTATTCCTTTTATTCTCTGTCCTCTCAAAGAGTCAGAGAATAGGTACGCATTCTCTTTTTTATACATCTGTACCTCTTAAAGCGAACTCATACCATGGTGTTTTGTTACAGTGTCAGATTCAGCATTAGTTGAACTCCTGGGCACAGGACTAGATACTGAAAGTACGTAAATGACTAAGCCACGGGCCCAGCCTTTGAGGAGCTTACCATCCATGGGGGAGGTTGCTGTAGCGGTGCAGTTTCAGTGTAACATGATAAACACTCATGTGCTGCAGAGTATGAGAACTCACCTCCGCATAGCCTTCCAGGCATTAAGTATTTTGAAAGCTTCATCAAACGAAACTGTGTCGTGATTTGATTTGTATTACTAATGAGGTTAAATGCTTTTTTGTTTCATATGCCTATTGGGTGTTTTTTGACTCTTGAGGAAAACGACCAAGTTTTGTTATAGTGGAACTAACTAGGTCACTTCCTGGTTGTGAGACCCTGGGAGGCAAATGTCTTTTCTCAACTGACTCTAGTTCCTTATTTGTCAAATGGAGAGACTAGTAAAATGTGTTTATTAGGATTGTTGTGAGAATTAGATAATGTGTACAAAGCACACACAGGCACATAGTAGGTTTGCAATAAATGTTGCCTCTAAGTCCCCAGGCTCTCTAGCCCGGTGCCTGCCACATATGCAACATTCAGTAAATGTTCGTGAAGAACAGGAATATACGTATATTGTGTATGTGGTACAAGGGACTATATATAGACGTTCACACAGATCCATCTGTCTTGAGAAGAGTGTTTGAGTTGACTTGCATCAATATGCAACTGGAGTGGCTGAGCACACACACATGACTCTTCTTGGGTTGCCACATCCCCTGCTAGGCAGATGTCCATTATAATGAAATGTAAGAAGGGAAAAAATAATAATAAAGGCAGAGGAGTATAATCTTATGGGTTGATTTGACAGGGCCTCCTGCTACTTTAGCTGCCAGTGCTAGGCATGGAACAGATTAATCTGTATTCTAGCACACCACTGCTGAAGTCAAGATCGATCTAATTAGGGTATTTTAAACGTCCTGTTTGCATTTGGAGTCTTACCAGAAACCAGGATGTCTGTCCATCTGGAGGAGCTGGGAGGAGGTGGGCAGCAAGGTTCAGCAGTAAAACAGAGATGGTTGTAATTTTAGAAGTGGGAGAACACTGCTGTATGATTTCCTTAAAACAAAAGAGCTAATGGCCTTAGATGTTCTGTGGAAACAAAGGCGGCTCTGCAGCATGGCCTTGAATTTTAAAGTGGCCCTGCAAGATCTTACCAAGATATGGGGCTGATGGTTGAAGACAGGGACCATTTCCATCCTAAGAATAGAATTCTAGCTGACCCATGTGTGTCTTTCGTAACCACTGGGCTGCTGGAAGGCAGGTGCAGGCTCTGAAGCTGGGCGGGCAGAGTGACCAGCCAGGCTGGGCCAGTAGTTAAATGCCAGGCCATCAGGAGGGTGGTTAGGGTCTACTTTTCATAGTCCAGCATTCATGATCTGTACCCCATCTTTTCACCCTCATTACCTTTCATCCTCCCTTGCCTCCTGCCACACTGATTTCTTTCTAGCTCTTTGCTCATATCCTGTGCTTTCCAGTTTAATTCCTTTGCTTCCTATTGATTCATCTGCTTGAATACCCGTGCTCCCATTGGCCCTTCTCCCTGTACCTGTCCTTCAAGTCTCAGCTCAAATGCTACCTTTCCTACCAGTCATCCCAGCTCCCCTGGCTGGGAGAGTGTTTGCTCCATCAGTAGTTTCTGCCTCTGTCCCATTCACTGTCACTTTCTGTATTGTAACTTTATTTAAAAAAAAAAATGTTAACAGATTTATTGAGCTATCATTGACATATAAAAATTATAATAAGGTGTACAGCCTGAAGTTGTGATGCGTGTGTACATTGTGAAATGATCACCATGATCAAACTAACATATCAATCACCTCATGTAGCATTTTGTCATGTAATTTTAGATACAACAGACCACACCCAGAGGGCAGGATCAATGTCTGATTATTTCTGTCCCCAAACACTATATCTTATACACTGTAGTATTCCTATACCTGTTTTATGAAGAAATGAGTGAATCCTGGGCCAAAGATTCCTAGAAGCCTTCTCCTGTGGTCCAGGTGGTGAACATAGTCTTCCCCTGTTCGCCAGACTAAAACGTCAACAGACATTCCAGCAGGACACCTGAAATCTGGAGGTTCTTCTCTTGGTACAGAAGAATGAGGAAGTAGGCTGGGTACAGTGGCTCACGCCTGTAATCCTAGCACTCTGGAAGGCGGAGGCGGGAGGATTGTTCGAGCTCAGGAGTTGTAGATCAGCCTGAGCAAGAGCAAGACCCTGTCTCTACTGAAAATAGAAAGAAATTAGCTGGACAGCTAAAGATATATAGAAAAAATTAGCTGGGCATGGTGGTGCATGCCTGTAGTCCTAGCTACTTGGGAGGCTGAGAAAGAAGGATTGCTTGAGCCCAGGAGTTTGAGGTTGCTTTGAACTAGGCTGATGCCACGGCACTCTAGCCCGGGCAACAGAGTGAGACTCTGTCTCAAAAAAAAAAAAAAAAAAAAAGAATGAGGAAGTCAAGTTTAGGAATTGTTACTGTGAACCTAGTCACCTTCTTCCTTCTGTTTGCCTACTCCTCAACTTGGAAGACTTGTTAATATAAATAGTACTTATGCTCCTTGACTTACGATGGTGTTATGTCCCAGTAAACCCATCATAAGTTGAAAATATCATAAGTCAAAAATGCATTTAGCACACGTCACCTACTGAACATCATAGCTTAGCCTAGCCTACCTTAAATGTGCTCAGAACACTTACGTTAGCCTACAGTCAGGCAAACTCATCTAACACAAATCCTGTTTCATAATAAAGTGTCGAATATCTCATGTAATTTATTGAATACTGTACTGAAAGTGAAAAACAGAGTGGTTGTACGGGTACTTGATGTATGGTTTTTACCGAATGCATATCGCTTTTGTACCATTGGAAAGTCAAAAATCATAAGTCAAACCATCCTAAGTTGGGAACCATATATATTCCGTTTATCTGTGACTTCAAGAATAAGGTCCAGATCTGTGCTTCAAGAATTAAGTGTGCCCATAGAACCGCAAATCCTGGTTTCTTTCTGTCTACCAACTTTACCACTGAAAACGTGAAGCTGTGAGCACACAGCCGCTCGCTTGCAGTGTAACACATCCAGCTCTGCATCTCTCCCAGAAGTCTCCGAGGAAAATGTTTTCCTTTTGTCTGAATTCTGATCTCCTAACCTCCAATGTGTATAGCCACCCCTACTCGTGCACTCCTCTTTCCTACCCCCACTGAATTAGGGGCTCTTCCTATATGTGCTATGTATATTCCATGCATGCCAGTTAATTAGGTACCTTATTGTAGTTTATTTCTTAGCCTTAGTCGTAAGATGATGAGCTTTTCTAGAGTGGACTGTCTTTCATCTCTGCAGTCTGAGTACTTGCTACATTGCCTGGCACATAGTAGGTACTCAGAATTTTGAGTAAATAAATGGCTGGTGTATGTACCACTTCCTGCTCTGTAATTGTCCTTAGGTTATAAAACTCAAGAAAGAGAAGCTATTTTTCATTTCCTCTACAGATCATGTGTTATGTTTTCAGTTCTTGCAGGAAGATCAAAAGGCAAAATGATTGTCATGGCCAAGTGTATTTATTTTGATTAAAAGGTAGGACCATCTCTGCTAAGATGTGCTGTGTCTTTCACCTTACTAGTGAATAGTCAGTACCGGCCTTGTGGCTGTCTACAGGTCTCCCAGAATCTTGTATTATTTGGCATTATAGGCAGCTACACACAAACACTTTATTTTAATTTATTGTGGGATTAATGAGCCTGAGTGAAGTTGGCCTTGCTCCATTTTACAGTTAGAACAAACCTTGAGTTATGGAAAATAGCCCTACTGGCTGAGAAAGCCAAGTGGTCTAGGTTCCTGTTTTACTCAGCAGGGGCTAGTTAGGATGACCCAGGTAGACCGAAACACGTCCGGTGGCAGACACGTGATCAGGATGCAGTATGGAAGGAGTTAGTTGGTGATCTATGACAGGTGCGTAGGTGAGAGAATCTCTTATGCTCTTTTGCAATACAGCAGATCTTAAACTACTGTCTGTTGAGTGCCTACTGTGCACGTATCTCCTTTGATACTATGGATTTAATAGATGGGAGGGACAGCCCCATTTTACAAATAAGAAAACTGAGACTTGGAGATTAAGCACCATGCCTGTGGCTTAACCAGCTAGTAAGTGTCAGAGACAAGATTTGAATCCATGTCTCTCTGATCCTAAAGCCCCATATAAGGTTAATTAATTCACTCATTGGCATATCTGGAGCAGATCCTGTGAGTTAGTCTTCTCTGTGTGTCTTTCTCAGCAGTGGGACCCCAATAGGCCTACTTGTAAGCAATCCTCACAGAGAGAGGTAATATTAACTAAATATCTACTGGAATTTGGACCATACCTTTTTTTGTAAGAGTAAGGATGAGAAATACTAGTCCATCCCATTCCTTACAAAAATGGCATACACCATGAATGGTTGGAGTGGCTGCCACAGTCTGGTTGTGCTGTTTTGCAAAGACTTCTGATTTGGGTATACTAAATCAGGGTTCTTAACTAAGGAACCTTCACTAACAGATGAGAATGCTGAAACTCCATGGAAATTGTTACATTTATGTATGTATTTTGGGAGGGATGGCATACGTAAGTGTTCATCAGATTCTCAGAAGTGTTTGTCATGATTTGGATGGGAAAAAAATTGCAGATCTAGATTCCAGTGGCCCACAGAAGTACTTTTGACCTGAGGCAAATCACATCCCTTCTCTGGGCTATTATTTCTATACTCAGAACCCCAGAGGAGTCAGACCAAAGATTTCCAACTCTCCTTGCAGCTCTGAAAATTATAGAACTCTAACTGCCCCTGGAAAACCAAACATCTAGCCCCCTTGCATAGACTCAAGGGTCTAACTCATTGCTAATCACCCTTGAAAAACCCTGAAGAGAGAGCTGGCGGAAGGGTGGGCCAGAGCAACCCCTCCAGGCAGTTTCAGTAATTAGTGTCTGAGGCAGCCAGTTGTCCAACTGTGGAGCAGGCAGCCCATCAGGCAGGGACTCACACTGGCACAATTTCAATATTGGCTCTCTGACACTCCACCTAGATGCCAGGGTGCCTACCTCTCTACCTAGTAATTTGAAAATGCACATTTGCTTGGCCTTCCCCTCTGTGGAGCCGTGTGTGTGTGTGTGTGTGTGTGTGTGTGTGTGTGTGTGTGTGTGTGTGTGTGTGTGTGTCTCTGTCTGTGTGTCTGTGTGTTCTGCACTTCCTGGGCCCTCCCTTAGAGATTGTTCTCTGGAGTGGGAGCCACCACATCCACCCCGTCTGTGTTGACAGCTCCATAGCCATCCTTCACCTCCATTTTATCCTGTCGAAATGACGGAGCAGCTGAGCGGTGTTGGCCAGCAGATAAACCTGTTATCTCCCCTGCTCTCTGTGCCAGCAGCTCTCCCCATCTCCTTGGTGCATGAAAAATTGACACCACCTTGGGCCGAAATCTGTTCTTAGAGAAGCTACATTTATTAGTAGCTAATGAAACTCTGTGTGTGTGTGTGTGCGTGTGTAAAACTTGGGGTGGCTGAGGTGTTTTCCTGTCTGACAGGCACCGGTGGCTTATGGCAGGCTGCAACATCCAGGTACAGAGATGGAAGGGACATAGGCAGCTTCAGGTCTCCTGAAACTGGCAACTTACTCTTTATTTAAAGTCCCAAACAAATAGGCAAATGTCATTTGTTCTTAGTATACCACTGCAATTGATCAAGGTATCTCTTGCTCCAGGCTGGGGTGAGCTGTGGAAATGCATGCTAATGTAGTCTAGTGCCAAAATAGATGATTCTTCTATTTATTACATTTTCTTTTTTGAAAATTACAGTTCCTGATACCTCTGTCTGTGCTACCAGCACCCAGCCCTCCCTCCCTGGTCTTGTAGAGGTATATAAAAAACATTCTCTTGCAACTCTTCCTCATCCATCTTAATCAGCAAGATTAAAAGGGAAAATTATTGAGAAATTCTGGTTCAGTATTTGTGCAACTGCCTGAAACCCAAAGTCTCCTCTTTGTTTAGAGTCTGGTAGAAATTGCTTCTGCAAAGACTAATTCAGTAAAATAGAGGAGCGGTTGTTATTCATGTCTTTCTCCATATGGCCTTTTACTTCATTCTACTCTTATTAAAACTATTAACTTTTTAAATCCATATTTACATAGTGCTTGTCCTTTGGGCACATTGAACCTAAACAGGAGGCATATTTTCAGGTTTTCCGTAACTTAGTTTCTGGTCCCTTTTATCTTCTTTAATGGCATTGATGATTGCCTTGTATATGTGGGAAACCTATACCATGGTAGGGAAAGCTTAACAGTTTGGAGTCAGACAACTTGGATCAAAATCTGAGATCCAACCACTTACTCAAGCATGTAACCTTAAATAAGTTAACAAACCTCTCTGAACTTCGCATTCCACATTTATAAAATGGAGGTGAGGATAGTACGATTCTCATAGCTTAGTTGCAAATGTTCAATGAAAAAATTGTATACAGACTCAAATAAGCCTACTGGCATAGATAAACAATAAAAACGATGACAGTTATTAGTATACCCTACTTACTTTCAAATAGGAATTTGAAGCAGCTTACAGCAAAACAATATAGTGGTACTAAATCTTAGCTTTGAATAAGAATTTGGCAAAAGACAAATTTGAAACTAGGGAAAATATTTGCAGTATATATGGGAAAAGTAATATCCTTAAGTTATAAAGAGCTCATAGAAATCAAAATCGAGCAAAGGATAAGGCCAGGCAGTTCACAGAAAAAGCAATACAAATAGTCAGTAAACATAGTGTGATGGTAAATTTTACTTGCTAACTTGATTGGGCTAAGGAATGCCCAGATAGCTGGCGAAACATTATTCCTCTGGGCTATGTTGGAACTACTCCACTGGCTTTCCCGGATCTTCAGCTTGCAGACAACAGATCACGGGCCTTCTCAGCCTCCATGATCATGTGAGCCAATCCCTCATAATAAATCTCTTTCTGTATATTAAATATTTATATATATTCTAATGGTTCTGTTTTTCTGGAGAAATTGATTAATACACATAGGAAGAAATGCCTAACCTTGTTCATAACAAGAAAAAAACATGCTAATCAAAAGAGGATCCCATTTTTCACCTGAGTTGTCATAATTTCTTGCAATCTGAGTGAAGATATAGGAAAACAGTTACTCATACTGAGGTTGGCAGTGTAATTGCTGCAACCATTTGAGAAGACAATTTGTCAGTGTCTTTGAACATTTTATATGTAAATTTCTTTTGGTCCTCTAATTCAGCGGTCCCCAACCTTTTTGGCATCAGGGACCATTTTTATAGAAGACAGTTTTTCCACAGACTGGGGAGGGGGGGCATGGTTTCCAGATGATTCAAGCCTATTACCTTTATTGTGTACTTTATTTCTATTATTATTACATTGTAATATATAATGAAATGATTATACAACTCACCATAGCTTGGGATTCCACTGTTAGGAATGTGCAAAAGTATGCCAGAATACATGAACCTGGATGTTCATTGCAGCATTTTTTTCTAATAGCAAAAACAAAACAAACAACCAAAAACTGGAAACTACCTAAAATACCCATGAATGGAGCACTAGTGAAATTATGATAAATAAGTTCAGTGGAATTATAGATAGCTAGTAAAAAAAAAAAAAGTGTGGATGCTGATATGGAAAATATATTAGGAAATACATATATGTGAGAAATATAAATTTTCCCCTGAAAATGTACACAAGGTACTTTGTAGTTTTCTTGGGAGAGAGGAATGGGATAGTAGGAGCAGTACGGGAAAAGAAAAATGTTAGTATAGATGCTCAATAAATATTTATTGAGTACATTTTATACCTTTTTGTGTAGTTTGATTTTTACCTCGTGCATCCATTGCTTTTATTTTAAAATTCATTGGTGGAGGAGTGAAGGGAATCAGTAATAAAACAATAAAAGCAATTCCTTCCCATGATTGAGTATGAATTCATCTTTGAGCTTCCTAATAGCCAAGGCAAAGAGGGAACCTTGATAAGGAAGTACAAAACAAGTCATTAGGAAAGAGAAACATTTTCCTGATCTTGATCTCTAAAAGGAATGTAGCTGCTAAGGAGATTGGTCTAAACTCAGATCTGACCTTGTTTCTCCCCAGCTTAAAATTCACTGGTAGAGCCGTGTCACTTTTCTCCATGATCCAGCCTTTGCCCGTCTGACCACTCTCCCACATGTACATGGTACTCCATCCAAACTGGCTCTTGCAAATAGTGTTCCTTCGGCCCGGATGTTCTCTCCTCTTCTCTACCTACTTGTTGGCGGTGGCTCTTTTTGTTTTTTAAGATTTTCAGTTGTTTGTTACCTCTAGTGGGAATCCTTCTAGGTCGGTTGTCCCTCCTCTGTGCTCCCCAAGTCCCCTATGCCTACCTCAGTAATGGAACTTGCCACACAGCAATCTAGTGTTTTCTCCACTAGATAAGGAGCCCCTTCAGGTTAGGAATACGGTGTTATTTGTTTTGGGCCCTGAGCACCCTGCACTTTACAGGCACAGAGGTAAACTGGTCAGTGAATGAGTGAGTCATCCGAAGTTTGAGTTCTACCTCTTCTACTAGTTAGTTGTGTGGACAAGTCACTTCTCTTTGGGCCTTGGTTTTTTCATCTATGCAATGAGAGATTTTACTCAGATAATCTGAGAACTCTGACTCTGATTGTTTTTTTCTTCCTCCGTAGTTGCCAGATTGTCATATATATACCTGGAGGTTGTTAACCAGCTGTCATGCTAAGTAATTTCAAAGTTTCAGAACTGATCATGTTAGAATCCCCTGCATTTATTATGGCCTATCTCATGTCTGTTCACCAGCGGAAGAGCTCAGAGCCATACCCAACTTGCTTGGCCAAAGATTGCAGAACTGATTATGTCCCTGACTCTTCCTGTCTCTCATTTTCTGTTCTTGGCATGTACAGACGTCAGAGGACTTTCCCTGATGTGTTCCTCCACATCCTTTCTTATCCTACTTTCTCACCCTGAGCTGAGCTCTCTTGATTCACTGTCCTTACCCTGGGTTCATGATGTTTTTAGCTTTCCTATGGGGGCAGGGCCTCAGCTTTCTATTCTCCACTTTCTACTTCACCCCACCCTACCCTGTAGGTGATTACAGTAGATGGAAATTATACCACCTTAATCCCCGCTTTACACCAGAGTTGAAAGAAAGATATTGGGGTGAACCCAAGGTCTTGAGAAAGTGTATAATACCTCTGTCCACAGCATAGTTTAAGGAAAACTTTATATTTTTATATACTCAAAAAATGTAATCTACCAATTAGAAATACTTTATTGTGTCTACGGCCATACCGCCCTGAGCGCGCCCGATCCCGTTTGACCTCAGAAATAGTTTATTGAAACTGATGGCTCCCTAGGGAGAAACCTCCAAAACTCTAAGGACTATTTTGTAACGGACAGTTCGAAAGCATATTAGCAACGCAAAGATAATTTTGCTCTGAATTTGGATAGGCACTATTACAAAAGTGTGACCACTATTTGAAGGCATTTGAAAGATATGCAGAATTCAAAGATGGTCTGTTCCCTAACCCACACCCCACCAGTGAAAACTTAGGTTCTTCCTATTTATTCAGCAGGTATTTCCAAAATACCTACTATGCGCCAGACTTTGTTTTGAAACTGGGGATATAGCAATGAGCAAAGCAGACAAAAATCCTTGCCTTCGTAGGACTTACATTCTAACTGAAGGGAGATGGTGAACAAAATAAATAATACAGTATTTTAGAAGGTAATACCTGATAAAAAATAAAGCAGATAAGACTTGAAAATGGCCATGCAGAGTATTACCTTTTTCAATGGGATAGTCAAAGGAAGGCCTCACTGAGAGGAGGACAATGGAGTAAAACTAGATTTGAAGAGTAAGCCATGCAGATAATCTGGAGGAAATAGCAAGTACAGAGGCCCCGAGGCAGGAAAGGCCTGACGTTAGAAGCAGCATTTAGTCTGAGTCAGGGAGTCATGGGAAGGTTTTAAACAGCTCTGACTTTAGGTTTTAGCCTGAAGAATCATTTTGACTGTTCTATGTTGATTAGGCCAAAAGTGGCAAAGGTGGAAGCAGATAGACTCACCACTGTTCCGAGCAAGAACCGATGATGGTGTGGACCAGGGTGCTAGCGGTGGTGGTGGTAGTAAGAAGTGATACGATACTGGAGATAATCTGTAAGTAGAGCCGATGAGGTTTCCTGTGGGATGTGAGAAAAAAGAGAATAAGGACAGGTGCGGTGGCTCACACCTGTAATCCTAGCACTCTGGGAGGCCAAGATGGGAGGATCAGTTGAGGCCAGGAATTCAAGACCAGTCTGAGCAAGAGCAAGACCCAGTCTCTGCAAAAAAATAGAAAAATTAGCTGGGCGTGGTGGTATGTGCCTGTAGTCCCAGCTACTCGGGAGGCCGAGACAGAAAGATCCCTTGAGCCCAGGAGTTTAAGGTTGCAGCGAGCTAGATTGTGCCACGACATTCCAGCTGGAGCAACAGAGTGAGACCCTGTCTCAAAAAAAAAAAAAAGAATCAAGGTCATCTTCATTGTTTTGGGCTTGAGAATCTGGAGAACCTGGTTGCAATTAACAAGACAGAAAAGACTGTGGGAAACAGGTTCCAGGAGGAAGATCAGGAGCTTGATTCTGGACATGTTAAGTTTAAAGAATTTGTTGGACAACCAAGTGGAGAGGGCAGGCAGACAGGTGAATGTCTGAGTCAGCGTTCAGAGGATGGGACTGACCTATAGATTCATGTTTATGAGTTGTCAGCGTGTAAATAGGTTTCAAAGCCATGGGACAAGATGAGGTCACCAGGGAAGTGAATATAGATAGAAAGTAGAAGCCTAAGGACTGAACCATTCTGGTGTTAAGAGATGGGGGAAATGAGGAGGTGAGGAATGCTCATGATAGAAGTGAAGAAAAGACACGAGTACAAAATTCCATCTGTGCTACGGTCAGAGAAGTAAGAATGCTTACACATGGCCTCAATAGTCAAGTGACTTTTTGAGAACTCAAGGTAACTTTACCATATGAAAATACTCTTCAGTTTTCAAACAGAATGTTGTTCACTCTTTGAGCGTTTTATTTCAACATAAACTTTGTTTTGCCATTTCTCCACGAGTAGACTTCTGTCACCTCCTTTTCAAGGTCATTATTCTTGATTTTTAAAAATTCTTTTTAAAGAAAATCTCTTTACAACTGAAGCCTATAATATACCCTTCAATTACCCTCTTCTTCCAAGAATAGGAGAATAGTATTTCATAATAGAAGCCGCTGGGTTATGTGAACTCAGCAAGCATTGTTCACTGTTTTGAAGTGTTCATGGTCCAGCCACCTTTAAACTTAAAGTGGAGGTTTTGGCTACACCAGAATGTAAGTGATCACGCTGGGACTCTGTCATATTTCTTATTTAATTCTAGGGCATTTACTTGGCAAAGTTATAAGGTAATTTGAGAATTCCGTAGAACATGTCTTATTCGTTACTTGCCCACGTCATGGCTGGTATTCACATTCTATTCACAGGTTATTTCTGTAAATGGGGGATTTGTTCGAGGTTCTGTTGTGGCCAATAAAAATCAATTAATTCCCAGGCAGAATGGAAATTCTAACTTAGCTTTGATTCACTTGATCAAGTTGTCCTTGAGGATATCATCCCTTTTGAATACGTTTTTGTACAGTGTGTGAAGATCAGTTCAGTTTTCCAGTGACACAATTTAGGTGCTTGTATTAATCAATAGCAGCAGTCGGAGAGGACTGCGTATTTCCCCGTCAAAAGAACCAGACGAGGTTTGAAGAGAGGTAATAATTACAGCTCTGATCTCAGCATGTTCTCTTTTCTCCTTCCCAACCCAGAGCATGTCTGTTCGATCCTGGCTTCCCTCCTGCGGAACCTGAGAGGGCAGCAGCGAACCCGGCTTCTGAATAAATTCACTGAGAATGACAGTGAGAAGGTGGGTGATTGTTGGACTGTAAGGATGGGAACAGGACTGGCGGGGCTAGAAAAGCTCTTTACCTGATGTGATCTGAGGGATACTGGGTTGAATGTTCCTGCCCTAAAGTGTCTTTTCCAGCAGCTGGGCCCCATTGCTATGGATCTCAAAGGTTTTTCTGGTTATTCTGCTTCTCATCTTCAAATGCATTCCCCTGGGAGTAGTAGCACCTCAAGGTGATATCAACTAACACTTCAAGGAGATTTTTAGACCCAATGAAAGTGGATTATAATAAGATTTTTGGTCCGGGGATGGTACATGGTGTAACTAAGTGATTAAGAGCATTGGCTTTGGATTCAGACATCTAGATTTGAATCTGTTTTTGCTACTTTCGAGTCCACTCTGAGCCTCACTTTCCCTGCTTTAAAATGGAGACATTAATTCCCATTTTGAAAGTCAGTGGGAGGTAAATTAGATGAGTGGTGATGAAAAAATGAAGATGATGATAAGGAAGTGGTAGAGCCTGACCTAGAAGGGCTGTGGAAGTTGGAATGATCATGTCAGTGAGATTAGATGGATGTTTTCTATCATTATCTATTGTGCCAAACCCTCAGATTTTTAACAGCAACCAAGAGCTACCGTTTATTAAGTGACTACTTTGGAATGGGTAGTAGAGCAGGTCCCTTTCATTATTGCATATATTCTCACAAAACTGTGTGGTTTGTCCGTCTGTGGGTATCATTCACATTTGCAAATAAGGCAGTTGAAGCTTAGAGACATTATGTGACTTGCCCAAGAATACACCACCAGTAAGTAGTTGAGCTAGGGTTTGAACCCAGGCAGCTGAGTCCAGAAAGCCTATGTATTTTATCACACTGGATATAAGTAGGCAATTCCAGATGAGAAAAATTAAGGGTCAAAACCCCCTTTTTAACCTACAGTAACTTCTTTCTTGCTTGTATCCAAGGTAAGGCTGAAGCTTTTCCTTACTTTGGAGAGAGATTTAAGACCATGTCTCTGAGCCTACCTCTGACCATTTTCTCTACCCTCACTAGGGGTATAGCATGATGAAGAGGAGGCCGTCGGGTTAGGACACAGAACATCTTAGGAGTCATGTCACCCTGGTGACATCATTTAACATCTGTGTTTCAGTTTCCTCATCTTTAAAATGTGGATTGCTGTCTATCTTCCCTGCCTACCTTATCAGATTTTTTTTAAGGTTTAAGGAAAGAATAGACATGAAAATACTGTGTAGACTAAAATATAAAAGGTCTTAGGGTCGTCGTTGTTGGCTAAAGAGGGTTTGGGCACGGTCTTCCCAGACCATCTGTTGCCATGTTGAATCAACATCTATTTACAAATACCAGCTCCTGAATAAATAAATACCAGAGTTGCCAAGAGCCATGGTGGTGCCAGCCTGATAAAAAGATAAGCCAGGAATTTTGGCTAGCTTCACACTATTCCTGCAGTCTTTTGGAAGTCTTAGGGAAAAATGAAACTTTTTCAGACCTATTTGAGTATTCCTCAGTCCATGTTTGAGGCATGACACTGCTAAACTTAAAACTGATTTTTAAGTTATTGCCGAGCAAAAGTCAGGGTCTTTTTTCAAGTCACTGAAGGAGTTTTTCTTGCACTCTTTTCTGACTCGAAAGCAACTAAAAAGATTTTACTCAGGCATTTTTAAAAAAAGATCAGCTCTGGGGCAGAATCTGAACATGAAAGGTTTCAGTTTGAAAAAAGAAATTTCTATAAAGTTCTAAGTGAATATCAAGTATGTAACTTCAAGCTCCTTCTCTTTGCAGGAAGGGACTTGAATTTTCATTTATTTATTTGTTTTTAACAACTTGAATTCCTGGGAGTCAGAGAAGGGCTGAGAATGCATAGCCTCCTTTTGGGAACGGGCCTGTTGGTTCACACTGTGCGTCCATCCTGAGTGTTTGCTTTGTTCCACCCCAGCTCTTTGATCCCTTCCTGATGTGTCCCTAAGCAAAGCTCGTATCGGATGTAAGAAGTGGTAGAGTGGATCTCTCTTTGTAGGGAGTGACAGTGAGATGAATAGGTGCTCCCCTGTTCTCCAGCCTTGGTATTCTCTCTCCTCACTCAGGCCTGTGAAATCTCTTTCTTTCAGGTTGACAGACTAATGGAGCTGCATTTTAAATATCTGAATGCAGTGCAGGTGGCGGACAAGAAGATTGACGGGGAAAAACACGTACGTATCCCGCCTCTCTTTTGCCAGCTATTGACTTGCACTCAATTTGGGTCCCTTTGTGTGTCATACCTCCCCACAGGAGAGATAAGGGCAAGGGTGCTGTCTGACGTGTTGTAGGAGCAGAGTGGATGACCATCTGCCAAGTGGTTATAACTGCTCTTCTGACAGGAGTGACAGCCTCTTAGGAGGAAGGATATGGAGCATTGATCCAGGTCTGACCTGGGAGTCTGGGTGGACAGCACAAGTACCCTTGACAAGGACTTCTCTTAGAAAATCTGGCCAAAGTACAGTACTGTTGGCTTGGTACTGTGTTGGCAGAACATATCTTGGTAATGCTTGTGGCTTCTGTAGTCCTGTGGGAGGCATTTTAAGGAAGGGTGATCACTACTGAGTGGCCATTGAATCCAGTTCCCCCATTTCCGGGTGGACAACTGGAGAGCTAGAGAAGGGAGCTCACTGCAGCCAAGGTGAATGCAGGGTCACAGTGGCTGGCCCTCGTTTTCTTGTGCTGATGGTAGTTGAGGGAGCGAAACCTGCTAGATTGTTTTTCTCGAGGGGCTGTGCTTACTATGGTGTCATCCTACCTTCTGTACTTTTCACATTCTTCCATTTTGGTCTCTGGCATCTGTAGCTTTCTCATCTGTACTCCTTAATCAGGGTAAGTTTTCACGTCTGCTGTTTAATGTCTGGTTTGTATTCTGTCCCCTACAATACACTCCTCAGTCGTTGGTCACATTGCAGAATGATCCCTCTCTTGCTTTTTTAAAAGCATGTAGGAGACCTCATTTTCCTTGTGATCTTGATTTGCTGTATCACTCCATTCTCTTTTCAGTCTTCGTGCCTTAAAGATACACTTGAGGTTTTTGAACCTCACTAAGAGAGCCAGTTTCAGCACCGCCCCCCAACCCCCACCCCACCATGCTGGGACCATCCAGCTACGGCAGAGCTGTGTGCATTGGGAGTTACGCTAGCCTTAGTACTTTCCCTTAGGCTAGCCTCAGGCCAGTGGGGAAGACAGTGGCTCTGTTGTCTGTGTCCTGTTTCTGTTTGCCACTTTTTATCCACCTCTCCCCTTTCACCAAATATGCCTTCATTTAGAGACACCAGCAGGTGGGTCACTGTGCTTTTCATTGTTGTGATTTCCCCATGATCCCTAAACCTAGTAAGTCCCCAGAAGTTTGTCGATTGATTGAATTGATTAACCAGGACTTTCTTCTTTTATACAGTGATACTACTGCAAGATAAAAGGCAGAGACTCTAAATTCTGAGGCTGGAGTTTAGAGACTAGCATGTTCCACACACAGTTCTTTGATACCACATACCCCAACCCCTTTGTTTTTTGTTCTTTGATTAAACTTTCTTTTTCTATCTTTTCTTCCCCATGCAGTAATTTGTACTTGATGGACACTTAGCAATTGTTAAAGTGCTGGAGTAATATATTCTTTCTCTTTATCTGAGTGATAATTAGAAACAAATTGAAATTCCCCTAGACAAACTTTCGTAAGGAAAGACATGAGACAATTAGAACTCCAGCCTTGATGTAATCCCCGATGCTATCTGCTGGAGGAGATTCTTGGGGGGTGGGGGGTGGAAGGAGCACCTGAGAGTCAGGGGACCTGGGGTTTTAGTGCAGGCACCACCTTTAAACCTCTGCCACCCATGGCTTGTCATTGTACCTCGTGTAGCCTCAGTTTCTTAGCTATAAGGTGATATTAGCCAAGGTGATCTAACCCCTCAAGCTTAATGTTTTCCCTAAGGTTCAGTTAAACATCCTTTGGTAACTCTGTCGTTTTTGGACAGTGGAATGGATTAAAAGCACAGTGATGGGCTGGTCAGTGACTGAGTTGCCTTCTAGATAGCGGAGCAGCAGCCTGGTAGAAAAGGTAAGGTGTGCACAAGGTGGGGAGTCAGACGGCCCTGGATTTGAATTCCAGCTCTGCTACTTCCCGGCTCTGAGATATTGGACAATTGAGTTGACCTCTCTAAGCTTTGTCTTCTCATCTGTAAAATGAGAATAATAACATCTCCCTTTCACAGTTATTATGAAGACTAAGCATAAAGTATATAAAGTACCTTTCTCAGTAAGTAGAAGCTGCTGCTGCTAGATTTTCCTAGCATCCTGTGGAATTATTGTGTAACTTTTAAGTAAGCCAGGCAGTCCTTTTCCTGAGAGCGTCTTCCTTGCCAGCTGTCCCAGGACTCTACCTGGCAGAACAGAGTGTTGGCACCATCAGATGCTTTGTTTGTGGTGAAGCTTGGGCTTTTTTTGAGGGAGATTGGGTAAGTGGTCGGGCATCAGGGAGCAGCCTGCATGGGAAACTTGGCCTGCCTCCCCCAAGATTATCTATTATCAGCATCGAAGAGGGTGTGAAATTGATTAGCACTGACATCGAGTAATCGCTGCAGCCACTCTCCCGGCATTCACAGAGCTGCCATGTGCCGTGGGCACTGGGGCCCTGCCATTCCCTGACAAACATCTGTCTCCTTGATGCCAAGGCCGTTTTGCTGGGCACTAGCAAACGTTCCAAGGCCATTAGTGCTCAGCAGCTTCGGTGTTACTCAGAGAGCCAGGGCGGGTAGGGGTGAGGGATGCCTTTGTGAGCAGTGTTTGCTGCCAGCACTCAGGCGCCATCCTAGCAAGTGAAGTCGCCTCACAGGTGTAAAGCGACTTAGAACAACACGACCTCCTTTTCACCTCTCCCTCATGCAGTCTTCTCTCTTAAGTCACAGTTTGTCTCCTAACCCCTATTAAATTTGAATGTCTTACACCAATTGAGAACTCAGCAAATATTTGTTGGCTTGAATTGAATGCGTATTTCTCAGGCATTTTTGTGACATTGACTATCAGATCAGCAATGAATAAATCTCTCACATGCTGTGCCAAGTCTGCAACAAAAAAATTGAGATAATAGGCTCAAGTATTGATGTTTTTAGTGTCTCAGAGCCACCACCTTCCCTGTAAACTTAGACTTCCCGGGGTGCAGTACAAGAGTCCATGGTTTGCAGTGACCAAGATCAACTGGCGAGAATCCAGCCATTCGGCAGGTGTTGATCAGGCGTCTGCTCTGTGCAAGGCACTGGGCCAGGCACTGGCGGGGGTGAGAGGCAGAAGTGCCAGTAAAAGAATGGGGCCCAGGAGTGGTACTGCTGATGAGGGCTAGAGGATACACGGAGCAGAGGGGGGTCGTCTACAGCTAACATCATCCTAAACAGTTTTGTGGATGAATCAACATTCATGCTGGACCTTAAAAGATAGAGACAGCCAGGTGTGGTGGTGCATGCCTGTAGTTCCAGCTGATCAGGAGGCTGAGGTGGGAGGATCGCTTGAGCCCTGGAGCTTGAGGCCAGCCTGGGCAACATAGTGAGACCTTGTCTCCAAAAGAAAGAAACGAGAGAGATGTATAGAGCATTTACAGTCTGGAGCAAAACAGCAAAGGAGGGGCAGTGGGAAGCCAAGTTAAGGTTGGGGGAAGAGGAGAGTTACATTCCAGGAGTGGAGGATGTAAGGGGGAGAATGTGGGCTTTTAGAGCCAAGCTTATTCCTGGTTCTCTGTGAACAAGTAGCTAACTGTCCCAGCCATTTTTTTTTTCCTTAGTGGCATTTTGTTTTCCTTAAGGTGTATGTCCCAATTTGTGTACTTTGACAAATTACATAGGTAGGGGTATGGTGATGATGGATATGCCATATGTGAAAGCTGCTTGCACAGGGCCTGGCACACAGGAGGTGGTAGAGAACCTTTAGTTTTCCTTTCTCTGGAAGGACACAGATACACAAGCACACATTGCCCTAATTCCCTGGCACTGCAAGATTTTGCATGCTCTGGCTCTTCCCTACTTCTCCACCCGCCTCTCGGGCCACTGGGCTCTGCCTTCCTGCCTCACAGCCTTTGCATCTGCTTCTCCTCCTGCCCTGGGTCTTCTCCTGCCAGTGCTCCTTCCACAGTCAGGTCTCAGCTTAAATGTCACCTCCTCAGAGAGGTTCGGTGATCACCATGTGTAAAGGAAACCAACCCCCTCCACTGCTTCATAACCTGTAATTATTTCATTTATTTGTTTACTCTCTATCTCTGGGACTGTAATCTCTCTTGTTCATCATATTCCCAGGGCTTACATCATGCCTGACATTCAGTAAGTGAAAGACCGCTGCTCATTAGTATGAAATTAATATCCGTCCATGGGTATTAAGGATGACAGAGGGTTACCCTGGGCTTTCCACATCATTCCTTAATGCTAATTTTTAACCCTAATTCTTGTTTTCTCTATGATTAACCCCATCATTAAAAATATTTAAGTACAACTACGTGGATTCCGAGGCGTAACTGCAGCAATATTCAATAAGTAAAAATACTTTTGCTTGGAAGAATCTACAGGACTGGTAGATAATTTTATACACATTCAGTTCAAATCACGTTATTGCAGTAATCTGTAACTAGCAAAGATGTCCATGTCTTGGGCAGTGGCATTATGCTTTTATGTTATACTCAGTATCCATGAGATTCCAGGGCCACAGTGTATCTGGACATGCCCTAGGGGGTTCTGGTTAACAAGATTTGACCTCAACTTTTAAAGGGCATGTAGTTCTTAAGACTCATCCAATGAACAGCAGTTCTTGTGATCTCCAAATATCTAGGGTTCTTGTCTCAGCAGATTTCACTTCACTTTCCAAACAACATGAAGCCCAGAAAATGCTAAGGTGCTTCTCGTTGGGAAGATGCCCTGAATTCTCCTTGGTTACTTCCAGTTTCTGTTGCTTGAATGTACAGAGCATGCCTGGCTTTTGGCCATCGAAAGTAAGACATAATTACATAGGTACTGGCAGGGATTTCTAAAAGAGGGAGGAGAGCCTTGGAGAGAAGTTGTCCCTTTTTTAGTTCCTGGGAAAATTATACTCAGCAGGTTTATTCAATAAAGTGTTCTCACCGCATACTTTGCACCGTAATGACTTACAAATTGCATGCTAATTTTGCCACAGTTAAATCATTCTAGGCTTTATCCTGGAAAGAAAAAGATGGACTCCTTGTAATGAAACAGTATCAACAGGATTTGATGTCTTAAACAGACTTTGACTGTATCCTTAGCATTCGAAACTCATTTGCGGATTTATGTGAAAGGGAGTGAAGTGCAGGAGTGAACACGTGGGGTGCGTGAGCCTAAAACACGGGTGAGGATATAGACGGCGGAAATGCAAGGCTGCCATCGACTCTTCTGCTGATTATACTGGGAGATTCTGGAGCAAGCTTGAAAAAAGAGAATCCTGCTGAGAGTTCCTCTCAGCTCTTCTTTAAACCATTGATTCCCAAGCTCCCTCAGTCCATGAACTGCCAGAACACAGGTTACAGCCCTAGCAGAAGCTAGTGATGTTGGGGGAGAGGCGTCATGGTGCTTTTTCCTCTCTCCTGCCTCCCTGTCTCTTAAACACCTGCAGTTTCAGCCATTTGCTCATTTACTCTCTGCTGCCTCCCGCCCACCCCCTTGCCAATCACAATCATCCTTTCTACTATGGGAAGGAAAGTACAAAGGGCCTGAGCTCTGGTCCCACACCTCTGCCACTTACCTTGCATTATGTCCTTGAGCACTGTTTTGCTTTTCTGATTCTTTCTGTCCTCATTCAGTGGGCTAATAGGCTCTCCCCCTACTGACCTTACAGGCTTGTTGCAAGGTTCGATAAGATCAGGGCTATGTGCCAGGGCCTCCCAAATTTCTGCAGACTCATATAGCCAGCTGCCACCTGGACTTCACCCACAGGCTCTTCTGACTCAGCAAGTCCAAAACCAGGCTTATGGTCTTAACCGTGTGTAATCTCTTCCCCTTCCTGCCCACACCAGGGCCATCCACCAGTTTGACCAGGTCAAAACCCTGGGCATGCTCTGTTTGCTCCTCCCCCCCCCCATATCCATCTGGTAAACTTGATCTCTGACATCTGTGCAACCTCTCTACTTTTCTCTCTCCTCACTACCAGTACTTAAGTTCGGCTACCATCATCTTTTTTTCTGCATTAGTGCAACACCCTCCTAACTGACTAGTCTGTCTCTAGGTTCGTGCCTTCCAATTGATTTTCTAAATGGTAACCAGAGATTTTTCTAAAGTGAAAATTAGTTCATGCCACTTCTGTACCCAGACACAGTAGACACTGGTTCTTACTTTCCCTCAGGATATGCTCTGATCTCCTTCGCCAACCTCACAGTGCCTGTCCCCAGTTTGGCACCTGCCTGCCTCTCTGGCTGCCTCCATCGCCCCCGTGATGTGCAAAAGCCGTTCTTCACCACTCGTGCTTCCCTGAACTTGTGCTTTCTCAAATCTTCTAGACGTTTGCCCGTTCCTGTTTACTCTGCCTCAGATACCTCTCTGTGCCATCTTTTCCACATCCTGAAGCTGGCTAATTCCTCTGCGTCCTTTAGGGTTTTGGCAAACAAATTAGTCAGTAAATATGTTTTGAGTGTCTTCCACATACCAAGCATGCTGCTTAGTCTTTCACTACTTGTTTCTGCAAAAGGTCTTCCCTGAGACCGCCTGTAGCCCCTCTGTGCACCCTGTGCACACCCCGTGCGCTGCAACCGTAGCGTGAAGATCGGGTACTCTAGAGCAGACTGCATAGATGCGGATCTTGGCTCTTACTCCTGCCAGCTGGGTGATCATAAGCAAGTTACTTAAACTCTCTGCTTCAGTGTCCTCATTGGTAAAAGGATGAGAATAATAGTTCCTATCTTGTAAGGCTGTGGGGAGGATTAAATAAGTTAATACATATAAATCACTTAGAATAGTTCCTGGCATAAGGAAGTGTGCCGTGAATGGTAACTGTTATTTATTACACATATTTTTGGTCTGCACACTTGTCTGTCTCTCCCTCTAACTGTAAGTCTTCACAAGTAAGGGCTAATCTTATTTATTTTCTGTGTTTCTCCAGCAGGATTGTCGTTTTCTGGGCTTGCATTATTGTATCTGCTATCATGGAAGCTCTGGTTCTCAAGGCTGGCATATATGTTGTCAAAATTCAAATGAGCAGTCTGGGTTTTGGTGGGAGGGGGGACTGTTAAGTACATTTAGACGTTGAAAACACACCCGTGATGGCAGCATCATAGTAACACATAGAAGGAACGTGAGCATAGGGTCACACAAGCCCAAGGTTAAATGCCGGCTCTGCCACATATGAACTCTGTTCTCCCGGAACATGCCTTGCCCTGCACGTGCGTCATTTTCATGGTAGTTTTATTATATGGCCATTTTGAAGATTAATGAGATAGTTTGTAAAAACCTGGCATATGCTCGTGTGCTAAAGTGGGCTTAACATGTAGTCAGTGTCTTCTTGATGAGTAAAGCTCTGGCCTGAGAGTCTTGGATTCTCATCAGAGCTGCCATCAGTTAGCTATGTGTTCTCAAAAAAAATTCCTTTTACTTATTCTCCAGCCTCAGTTTCCCCAGTTGAAAAAGACTTGCAGTCTGTAGAATCCTTCTCTAACAGTCTGCCC
>RJWJ010024831.1:0-24484 GCA_004363605.1 Indri indri | reverse complement strand
CACCTTTGGTGATGATATGATCTTGTATATAGAAAATCCCAAAGACTCCACCAAGAGACTCCTGGAATTGATAAATAAATTTAGCAAAATCTCAGATTAGAAAATCAATGTACACAAATCAGTAGCATTTCTATATACCAATAACAGACAAGCTGAGAGTTAATTTAAAGACTCAATACCATTCATAATAGCTACAAAGAAAATAAAATACTCAGGAATATGCTTAATCGAGGAGGTGAAAGATCTCTACAAGGAGAACTAGGAAACACTGAAAAAAGAAATTGAAGATGACAAAAACAGATGGAGAAACACATCATGCTCATGGATCACTAGAATCAGCATTGTTAAAATGGCCATGCTGCCCAAAGTGAATTATAGATTCAACACAATACCCATCAAAATACCAATGTCATATTTTATAGATCTAGAAAAAATAATTCTATGCTTCATTTGGAATCTGAAACGAGTGCAAGTAGCCAAAGAAATCTTAAGCAAAGAGAAAAAATCAGGAGGCATTACATTACCAGACTTCAAACTATACTACAAGGCTATAGTTACCAAAACAGCATGGTATTTGTACAAAAATGGAGACATAGACCAATGGAACAGAACAAGCAACCCAAATTTAAAACCATCTACCTGCAACCTATTGATCTTTGACAAAGCAGACAACAATGTGCACTAGGGAAAGAAGCCCTATTCAACGAATGGTGCTGAGAAAACCAGCAACATGCAGAATAATGAAACAGGACTTCTATCACTCACCACTTAAAATATTAATTCAAGATGGACAAAAGACTTAAACATAAGGCACAAAAACCATAAAAATTCTAGAAAAAAATGCAGGAAAACTCTTCTAGATATCAGCCTAGGCAAAAAAATGTATGACTAAGACCCCAAAGGCAATTACAGCAATAACAAAAATAAATAAATTGGGCTTGATTAAATTAAAAAGCTTCTGCACAGCAAAGGAAATAATCCACAGAGGCAACAGAGAACTTACAGAATGGGAGAAAATATTTACAAACTACACATTTGATGAAGGGTTAATATCCAGAATCTACAAAGAACTCAAACAAATAAGCAAGAAAAAACAAACAAACCTGTTAAAAAGTAGCCAAAGACATGAACAGAAGCTTTTCAAAAGAAGATACACAAATGGCCAACAAACATATGAAAAAATGCTCAATGTTACTAATCATCAGGGAAATGAAAATTAATACCACAATAAGATATCATCTTACCCCTGTCAGAATGGCTATTATTAAAAAGTCCAAAAACAATAGAAAGGAACATTTATTTATACACCATTGGTGGGACTGTAAATTTGTACACCCTCTATGGAAAACAGTATGGAGACTTCTCAAAGAACTAAAAGTAGACATACCATTACATCCAGCAATCCCAATACCGGGTTTCTACCCAAAGAAAAAGAAGTCATTTTATAAAAATGACACCTTCACTTGAATGTTTATTGCAGGCCAGGCACGATGGCTCATGCCTGTAATCCTAGCCTACTGGGAGGCCAAGGCAGGAGAACTGCTTGAGCTCAGGAGCTCAAAAGCAAGACCTCATCTCTACTAAAAACAGAAAAATTAGTTGGGTGTTATGGCATATGCCTGTAGTCCCAGCTACTCAGGAGGCTGAGGCAAGAGGGTCGCTTAAGCTCTGGAGTTTGAGGTTGCAGTGAGCTATAAGAATGCCACTGAACTCTAGCCTGGGTATAGAATGAGACTCTGTCTTTAAATAATAAATAAATAAATACAAATTAAAAAGCATGTTTATTGCAGCACAACTGACAATTGCAAAGATGTGGAATCAACTCAAGTGCCCATTAATTCAGCGGATTAACAAAATGTCATATACATATACCATGGAGTACTGCTCAGCCATAAAAAGGAATGAATTAATGTCTCTTGAAGAAATTTGGATGGAAGTGGAGACTATTATTCTAAGCGAAGTATCTCAAGAATGGAAAACAAACACCATATGTATTCCCTAATAAGTTGAAACTAATTGATGGGTACACATGGACACAGAGAGAAGTAAAAGTTGTTGGAAATCAAGAAGGGGGATGGAGGAGGAGAGGAAGGAGTAAAAACCTACCTAACAGATACAATGAACAATATTCAGGTGATGGGCACACTTATAGCCTTGATAAAGCATTATAAAAGTATCTATTTAACAAAAACATTTGTACCCCCTTAATATTTTGAAATAAAAAATAATTTTAAAAACTCCAGAAGAGATCAAGTAACAATGTTGGCCCATGGATGTCAAGCAAAGGGCTGAACAATTTAGAAAGACATGAGAAGTTAGGTGACAGTTCAGAGGACAGCTGTCATCTGATAAAGGATTTAGAAAAGAAGGTGTAGGAAAAGGGGTGGGGAGGATATTGGGATTATTTAAATCTTACAAGTAGAGCATGAATAAAGTATGACATATTAGTTGATATTTGGACATTTGCAGGAGTGAATATATGCAGCAGATTATTTCAAGCTTTTTGTGTGTGCTTGTGTATGTGATAAGGCACTCTTAGGAGAAGATCACTTTTACATGGCCCATAAGATAATCGGGTAAAGCTGCTCAAGACTAGATTTTGCTCTAAGGCTTTGACACTCCTAGGTCCCTGCCATCAAGGACTGAGAGAGTTAATAGCTTATCACACTGTGATCTATGCCTGGGTTGGGGGAGTGACATACTTATCTTGAAATTAATGTAGAGGGCCAGGACTGTGTCTATTTTAGATAGGGTTAAAAATATTATGGTCAATATAATGAATGAAAGATTGAAGTAAAAGGAGGAAATGATTGATTCCTGGATTTGAAAATACTGGATTGATTTGTCAAAGGGTGTACGCATGTGTGTGTGTGTGTATGTGTGTGTGTGTGTTTGTACAAAGCATGTCCCAAAAGTCTTTGTACAGTTTAAGCTTCACTAATTTCAGAAAAATAAGTGCTATAAATTTACCCTCCAAATCTCTCGAAGTTTTAATTGTATACATTAATTTTATACTTATTTTAGTTTTGTGGATATTAAATAATGAATTGTTAGTTTAATTATTTGAGTCAGCCTTTCTGATTGAAAACAGTAAAGGCTGATTTTAAAACAAAAACCTTGCTATTCAACATTCATAAAAGTAAATAAGTGCAAATGAACTTTAGGTTTTATATCTGGGTTAGTGTAAAGCAAAAACATTCTGTAGATAACATGGATTGGTGGATATGTGTGATCCTGAGAATACAAATGTCTGTTCACAAGCAGAAATTCTAGGTAGTATTTCAGACTTTCGAGGTCCAAGTTAAAGGCTCCACAAAGTAAGGGGAGACTCTGGTAATATATGGGTTACAGATGAAACAGAAAATTTCACAAAGGCAAATATATGATATGAAGAAAGAGTAAAGTTGGAAAATGGGAAAGCAAGGGAGAGCAGAAAGACCCAGAGAGCCCAGGAGGGGCAGAGGTATTACTGAAAACTCAGCACTTGTCCATAAGGCTGAATCAGAAGAACAAGGGCAAGTATTTTGGGGATGGGGAAAGAGATTTTACTTTGCCAGCAAAGGAGGTAGTCACTCTTCTAGGGGAAGAGGTCATGTAGGGCTAGGAGTTTCAGGAGGATTAAGGTTTCCACCTTAGGTTCACAGGCTACCTAACTGGGTGTGGTGCAGAGGTCCAGGATGATATACCAATCACAGTGATTTCATGGATTTAGAAAGCATGGGTTCTCTGAAGAATAGTCTCTCTTGACACTTGATCATCACTTTCCCTTCTCAGGTGGGGCTGATCAGGGCAGCAATGTTCAGAGCCTTCAAGCTCTGACCCCAGGATGCAGGGTCCTCTGTGGGAGCAGATGTGACTATTGGCTTCTGATTCTTTGTCCTCCTTGAACACAGGACTTCTGAGAACATCAAGTGGGCATTTCACAGACAAAATCCTCCTTTGAGTTTCTCATTATCCCACATATGGTAATTTCCTTCTTTCCTTTCAAAGAAGGAATAATTGGAAATAGTTTATCACTTTTAAAAATTAATAAAAGAAACACATTTTTATTAATTGAAATGAAGAGTCACATTATTATTGGTTAATGAATGAATGTCTGAGCTTCTTAGAGAAGAGGAGTGAGAGAAGTGATCCCAGCCTCTCATTATTTTCTTTTTGTTCTCAGCTCAGGGCAGAGCCAAGAGAAGGAAAGTTGGAACACTGAGGGGTAGGCTTCTTTCTATTTGACCCAAGTTCTCCAAGGGTGAGCCTTCCAATTCTTTCCATGAAATCCCAGGTCCATGATGTCTGATGATGTCACTTGCTACATACAGTCTCTCTGGAAAACAGAGCCCTCAGATGAGGGCTCACAGGAAGGCAATCAGACCAGAGACACTTCTCAGAGTCCCTGCTCTGTCCATCTGTAGGATCTGGGCAATGGGTGTTCCCCAATAGTGGCCATGCGAGAGGTCAGGAAAGGACTACCTGTTGGTCTAGAGTCAGAACGTCTGTTTCTTGACTTTGTATAAGTACTTTGACTTCCTGGGTGTTCAGATTCCTCTTTGACATAACCACTGATGCCTGTGATTCACGTGGTGGTTGTGAACAGCATGTGGGATAACGTATGTGAAAGTACTTTATAAATGAAACCACATACACGTGTTAACCTTGTTAATATTATTGACAACTTGACCTTATCTGTTGGTTGACCTTGTCTGCTGATCAGACTTTAATATCCCAAGGTTCTCCCATAAAGGGATTCCTGCATGATCCCTATATTTCTACCTTCCTTACATATAACTCCTGGTTTCCCAGGTTGGAGAGTTTGCCAGAGAAAAGCAGAGGAGGGGAGGAAGCTGCTTTCAGTTCTGAAAAGGTGATTAATCTTTTCCCTTCTTTCTGTGTCCCTTTTTAAAGCATGTCCTGTGCATCTCAGGGATTCAGTGCACCCTGCCATAGTCATGGGAGGGGGTAGCCATGGGAATAGGTACGTGAAGAAAGGCCTTGGGGAGACTCTGGAGAGTGTGTTGAGAAGTCGTGGGTGGGGGTTAGGCGGGTGGGATAGCAGGCTTCCAGTGACCCTGCCCAAACTGGGCAAGCAGGCTCTCCTTTCCTCGATCTTGTCCTGGCTGCGGCTTTGTATCTCCTGTCTTCTGCAGCCCCTGAGCCAGCAACATGATACCATACATTTTCATCAACCCTTATGTCCAGATCCCCTCTGTGAAGTGTGCCACAGAACAATTGTTGAAGCCAAGCCACTGGGAGTCCCTGGAAGATGCTGCTCCCTCTGTGTTCCTTTGTGCTTCTACCATTTCCATGTGACAGCCATCACTCACTCTGTCCTCCATGCTCTCAGCAAGCCCTCCAGGAGACATAATTCCAGCCCCGCTACCTGAGCCTTCTCCACCCCCACCCTCCTTTCTCTCACATAACCTGATGACCCCCTTATCTGAATTGCTTTCATCCTCACCACTGGGTGACTCTCTGCCACCAGAACCTGCTCCTCCCTTGGATTCCAAATTCCCAGTAGACCATACTCCACCCCAGCCACTTGCCTTTCCCCTCTCCCACCACATCACACTAAGGTAGAAGATCCTGTTCTCTGACCAGAGGCCACTTTCTCTCTGAATACTACCTTTTTATTTGGCTCTAGTCTTTCCCAAGATATCAACCCCTTTACCAAATTTATTCCCAGCATGGATCCCATTGATTTCCATGCTCATCATTACACACTGCTAACCCAGTCTGCTTCGCCACCACCAGATGGCACTTTAGTTGTCATTCGATCTAAATCTGTTCCGTCTCAATAGGTTTGAGTAGCATGGGAGAGAGAATTCACTTAAAAAAAAGTGACTTTAGCTGTTTGTTTTGTTTACAGTAAATAAACACCAAACAATTATTTTTTGAATGAATGAGTGAATTATTTCCAGGTGGTACTGGGGTTGACCATGAATACTATCATAGTGCCAGAAGACTTGCAAGATTTAATACAATAGTGATCAGTCATTTATAGGAAGGCATTTCTGGAAAAGACAGAGAGATGGGATTTTGCCAAATGGCAAGGATTAAAGGGGATTGGAAGAGGCCTATTCGAAGTGGAAATTTTTGAACAATATTGGTTACTTGATAGACCATGAGGTCTGCCTTGACAAGGGAGGAAATGAAGACAAAACTTGGTGGATTGATGAGTAAGTAGAAAAATTAATGACCTGAAGTTGAAAAAATGACAAATTGAAGGCATATGCTGGAAGAATAGAGGGATGAGGTCAAAGTGTGGAAAGTCAAACTGTATTATTACAAATGTCAGAGGTGTTCCCGATGATAAGTTCTGGGTGTGGCAGTAACTGAACTGGAATGGAGGTAAAAGACCCTAAGATGGGAAGATGGAGGAATTGAGAGGCCAGGTTATCAGGTGATCTATCCATATGGTGTTGGGGTCTTCCACTGATTCTCCATCTCTACGAGTTCCTCATCCTTGGCCCCATCCCACCTTTTGTCCTCCCCAGGGCCTCCCTAGACTCTGCATTCTTTCAGCGACCTTCAGCTTCAGACACTGCAGGGTCAATGGCAAAACCTTGGACAAGAAAATGGAACTGGAGTAAGGGGGCTGTAGTGGACATCTGTTTCTTGTTTTTGTTTTGACACCCCACCATCGTAAATTTCTCTGGAAAAACTACCTCAAGTGTCCTATAGGAAACTCACCACACTTTTGAGTCCCAGTCTGTACAGGTGGTGTTGTCTTCTCTCCAGATCCCTATTTTAAGGGGTGAGTATGTGTTCAGTCCTGGCCAAAGAGAGCATTCTGTAAAGGTTCACGGTGAGCCCCCAGATATCTGCAACCCTGCACAGTTCAGGACTCACTTCTGGATCATGAGCTGCAGGTGTTCTGGGGGATATCTACCATTCTCCACCAAGCCCATAAAGATCAAAGGTGGCACCTCCATCCTGACAGGTGGACTGTACACACAACATGCAAGATCTTGCATTTTGTTATCAAGCATAGATGGAAGGAAGGCACTGAGGTCACATTCCCTAAAGAGGGGACTGCCATGTCTGACAACAGCCCCATAGATATTGCTTTAGTACCCAAAGAACAGGCCCATGTGCACTTCTACCAAATGGCATCAGTAAGCCCTGCAGTGCCCTGATCATCCTCAAGGAAGTGGTGTCTGGATCAGACTGGGAAAGGTGGGGAGTAGGGCAGGGTTATGATATGGGCAGAATGGAACACAAAGACATTTGTTTCAACAGCAAGAGCATTCTTTTCCATCTTTATTTATTTATTTTTCCTTACTTTCCCATTCACTTTAAGGCATCTTTTCCTTATTCACCACTTTATTTTACCCTGGGAGGTAAGTGGCTGCCTGGTCAACATTCCTGCCACTGACAGCTGGGTGATCCTTTTGCCCCGCAAATGTCATCAATCAAGGCAAAATGAAGAAATATCCAGGGAGGGGAACCACTTCCTCAAGGTGACTTTCCAGTGAGGAAACCATGACATCAAGGTCAAAGTGTGCTTCCCCAACACATGAGCATGCCCTACATAATAGATTCTTAGTCAGCATCTACCCTGTTCCTAAGACCCTCCCCCAACCAGCCCAGTATTCACTGTAGCAATAACTCCCCAAACACTCCCATCCACCTGTGTTATCTTCTGGCACTGACAACTTTTTCTAAAAAATGACTAAACAATTATTTTCTTAAATATATACCTAACTTTGACTCTCTCTTCAGATATGGAAGACCTATCTTCTTTACTGCTCTACAGGATATGAAACAGCTAATAAGGGGGAGAGTTTGGTCTCCAATATGTCATTAAGGCAAAGCTAAGAGGTAGGAAGCAGAGCCCATTTTCTCAGACTTCATCATGGAGGGAAGGGGGTTTGGGAGAACGTGATATCCATTCCTCAACAAGAGCTCCAGAGGATTGGTCACCTTTCAGAATACAAAATAGGTAATCTGGAAGAGCTGAACTAATTCCTACCTTTCCCTAAGCACAAGCTCTAGGTTCCCCAAAACTTATGCACAACCAAGTACACAGAAAAGACACCACTCTTATTATAAGAACATTTATTGAGAGGAATTGATGCTCTCAATGAAGACATCCGGGTTAGTCAGGGAGAGGTAACCAGATGCTGCAAGAATGGCTGCAGGGTCTCCTGCAAAAGAGGCATCAGAAAAGTGGAGAGCAAGAAGCTCTTGTTTGAAATCACATTGTGCCAAGTTGGAGGGGAACAAGTCCTTGGCATGAGGCTGCCCCCAGGAGAATTCTGAAGTTGCAAGGCTTGGAGGGTCAACGCCTCTAATTATTGGGACAAGTGGACAATTCTTCAGTGCTATCTAGAGAAAACCAATTCTTCAGTGCTATCTTCAGACCAGGCTGAAATCTATTTGAAATCTATTTCAAACCTTCTGTACTTTGCTCAAACTTAGGCCATCTCTACTTGTTAGCAGTTGTGCTGGACTCATCATTCACAGAGGAACTAGGTGCCATTAGGTGGGAATTGTTCACCAAAAAACTTCAAAATCTGTATTCATCTCTCTTTTCTTCTTTATTCCTGTTATATAGAAAGACATTTCCCCTAGATGAGGAGGGAATGCTGACTAGAGACATTGGGTGCCAGATGGTCCCAGAGGGAAGAAAAGGTCTCAGATAAGGGGGTCGGAGGGAAGGCACAGCTCAGGCGGAGTTCGGAGGGACCGAACCTGCTGGAGATTTCATGGGAAGAAATTGCAGAGCAGAACAAGAAGAAAAAAGATATCAGCAGAGATCAACCCCAGAGAAGCTTGGAGCCCAGTTGAGATGGTAGGTTGGGCTTTCCTTTCTCCTTCCCTTACAACTTTGGTAGTCAGTGGGCCTCTGAACTGCTTGCAAGCTTTTCCACCCTCACCAGCCCAATGGCTGCTGCAACCACTCAACTGGAAGCTTATTGAAAATAAAGCATCAGGCTTTCAGCCCCTTCGGGTAGCTCCCTGTAGCCACAGTCTGGAGGTGAGATGGCAGGTGCCATACTGCTTCTCCACCCATAGTGGACCTTTGTCTTCCTCAGGGAGCTCTAGTCCTTTGTTTTTCACATTACCTGTTCCCACACAGACAGTTCCCAACTCATGCCCAGACTGCAGTGGGCCCTGGAGAACTTGTGTGATTCCAGAGCTTGGACATTCCATGAGAGCTTCCTTCCAGGGAGAGGGACCAGAAGGGTTGGAGTGGAATGCCTGCTCTTCTCCATTCAGACTCTCTTTCTCTCCCACCCCTTCCTCGTCCCTCCCCCACCCCTCCCTCACCCTCCATAGCCAAGAGGGCTGATTGAGCCAAGACTTTCCAAAGTGGCTGCCTCATCTCTGTCAGTACACCCACAAGTCTGAGGTTTCCACAGAGAGTGGGTCCCACACCTTTCCCCTTGAGGACCTGCAGGGTGCTCAGTCTGGGAGTTCCCTGTCCACTGGCACTCTCTGGAGATGCCTGCAGGTGAGACAGGCACACCAGCTGGATTCTATTCCCCCAAGACTCAGTGGGGTTACTTGAGGGCACAGAGGGGAGATTTGAGAACTAAACTCAGGAGGCAAGGGAGCCCACGTGGGCAGAACTTACAGGAGAGTACAGCATGGGTCTAAGCTGCAGGTAACTGGTGGAGAATCGACCCATCACAGGAAAGCTGCCATGTCGGACTGGGGCAGGACCTCGCAGTGCCATTGCTGGTGAGCTCAACGCAGTCTGGCACCTGTTTGGAACCAGACACCGGGAGGCGACACACAGGGTAGGGGAGAAGGGGGAAGAGCAAAACTCACTCCCAACAGCCAGTCTGCAAATCCCAGATGGCCCCTTCCCCAGGAGCATACTTTCCTGTTTGGTGAGGCTGCTTCATCCCCTCCCCAGTGGCTTTCCACAGGGGCTTTCCCCAGTGGCCTGGGGGCCAACTTTGATCCCTGTTGAGACAGTTCAGCCTCCTTCACCCAACACTGCTATGGTGGAGAACAGGGAACCCCCTGGGAGCTTCCGAGCCCCACCCGCTGCCTGGGGCATTTGAGTGCTTCTTTTAAGAGGCTAGAGCTGGTCATAGGCCCCAGAGAATGTAAGACCTCACTACAGAAGGGTCAATAGGACCCTCAATCAGTACGGCAGTCTCAGGGGCCCCTGGCTTGAATTTCTAATGAAGGCTATCTGGACTTATAACTTAGAAGGGGTTTGTGAGTTCTGCAAGGATGAGAGAGTTTAACTTGCTGACAAAATGGTCTGCATGAAGCCTGTCCAGTCCTGCACAATATGGGACACTGCTTCAAGGTTCTATGCCATTTTAGGGAATAATAGATATGACTTGTATTTCATACAGGTTTGATGACTGGAAAGCACTTTACACATTAGCTCATGGTATTTTTCAACAGTCAAACAGATTGTTAAACCATTTCTTAGATGAGAAGCCTGAGGTTCATACTGCATACTCCTTTACCCATAGTCACAGCTGAGGTGTCACAGATCATGGATGTTGTTGCTTTGTGATGAGTTGGTAGATTGATTTTAAATTGTCAGGGACAGAGTTTAGTTACATATTTTCAAGTTCAAATGTTATAAGCCCCAGTGTGGATTTAAGATTTACTAGTTCATTAGGAAATGGCCAGGTTATTCCATACTTTTTCATGTGCACAGAGTGAGCATATCTCTGTGAGTGTATATAAAAGGCATGCGCCACATCAGCAATGAGCACAATCTGACTGCAGCCATAAACTCTGAGCTTTCTATACACATCTTGTTCAGTGCTGTCATCTCCATTACACTCCTCCAGACATTGGCATAGAATCCCCCAGACAGAACAGAACATTCGTGGTGATTTAGGGATGACTTTTTAGGATATACCCATGGACTTCACCCCAATGACTCGGGCTTGCTGAACACACCCCAGAGAAAGCTATTCATGGATTTGATGCTGGGAAACATCAGTCAGCTGATCTCCATAGGTGCCCATCGGCATTCATTTATTAATCAACAAACATCAAGAAGAGCTTCCCCATGTCACTCCCTGCCCCTGGTGGGAGGGGAGATGAGCAGTTGTTCAGTGGATGTGGAATTTCAGTTTTGCAAGATGAAAAAGTTCTACAGACCTGTTGCACAAGAAAGTGCATATAGTCAATACTACCATGCACTATACCTAAAAATAAGTCATTGGTAAATGTTATGTGGTTTCTTTACCACAATAAGAAAGACCCTTGAAATGATACCTGAATCCATTATTCCTCAGTGTACCTCAGGGTTATAATCAATGCATTGGACAAGAAAGAAGTAATTGATTTGAAAGGTGTCCAGAACTCATCAGGCAGCTCCTGCCCTCTCCCCAGCCATCCTGCTGAAAGCTTTGTTTACACCATTCCTGACCATTCTCCCAGCTCTTCCTTTTTAATACCATTTCACTGGGAATGGCGAGTGGAAATTTTAAGGGAAGACCTATCAAATACAGGTCTAAGAGGCAGCATTTCTGGTTCCATGACTGGTATATGTATGTAAAGAATTCTGAAAATGGGACCCACCCCATATCTACAGTATTCTTCCATTCTATCTGGGGTCTCTCTGCTCATGGTGACAAAAGCCCCCTGTCAACAAAATTCTAACTCCAATTCTAGTGGATATCCACCCCCTGACTCAAGATTCAGTGGGATTTTCATGTCCAGCCAACCACAGTCCTGTAGTACTACAGGAGTTCTCTTTTAAGACTAAATTCATTTTTTCCATGAAAGGATGTTGAAAACAGAGAAAAAAAAAAAAAACAAAACACAAGACTAGATCCATATTTATTTCCCTTGTCAAAGAAGATATTCATATCAAATGACATTTTAAAAGCAGGAGAATGTCTGTAACATCATAGTTTACATACAAAATATGTGTCTATTTATCCACATTTGCATTTATCCATATATACATGGATACATATGTATGTATGTGTATACATACATATTTTATACTAATATAATGGTTAATATACTGTTTATAGTTAATATTATCTTCTGATGGAACCCATTGTATTGTCCAAGGGAGAACTGAGTCCAGTGCTGGAGGGGGCAGGAGAGAGTGGATGGGAGCAGGATACTCTAGGCATGGATTTGAGGGAGAGGAGCCGAAGGAGGCCATGTCCTGTGCTGGGAAAACTCAGATGAGTTCCTCAGGCCACGAACACGGAGGTCAGAGAGAGAAGAGGGTGTGAGCTGAGGCATGCGAGAAAAGAAAGACCCTGAGGTAAAATAGGCCCAGGACAAAAGTAGTGGAGGATGTAAAAGAGGAAAAAGGGGAGGGCAAATTCACCAAATCATTCCTATTTGAGAGAGCCCTGAGCACAACCAAGGGGCTGAGGTGAAGAGTGATGTGAGAAGAGGGTGGGTGAAGCCCCACAGCCAAGGTCAGAGGAGGCACTGCTCTGCATGTGAAGGGGTCAGCACGTCCTTTAGCATCCCCAAAAGTAAAATAAAAATTAAAACAACAGCAACGACAACAACACACATATCATCATCATCATCATCATCATCATCATCATCATCTCCAAGGTGTCCCGGGATTATTGCTATCTTGGCTTTCGTGCATCCCCAGATGCAGAAGAAAGTGGCCCTGGTCATTGCTGCTCTGGAAGCCACCGCTTCCTGCTTCTTTCTTCTTGGCACTTATCTGTGCCTGACACACACAGGTTAATTTACATGTAGATTATGCCAACTGGGATGGAAGAAATGTACACATTATTTAGCTCCCACCTATAAGTGAGAACATGTGGTATTTGTTTTTTTGTGTCTGATTTGTTTCACTTAAGATAATGGCCTCCAGTTCCATCCATGTTGCTGCAAAAGACATGAATTCATTCTTTTTTATGGTTGAATAGTAACCCATGGTGTATATATATATCATGTTTTCTTTAATCCTCTGTTGATGGATACTTAGGTTGATTCCATATCTTTGCTATTGTGAATAGTGGTGTGATAAACATATGAGTGCAAGTATCTTTTTATATACTTACTTCATTTCCTTTCAGTAGATACCAGAAGTGGGATTGCAGGATCGAATGGTAGTTCTATTTTTAGTTCTTTGAAAAATCTCCATACTGTTTTCTATAGAGGTTGCAATAGTTTACACTTGTAGCAACAGTATATATGAGTTTCCTTTTCTCCACATCCTCACAAACATCTGTTACTTTTTGTCTTTTTAGTAATAGCCATTCTGATATGTATAAGACAATATCTCATTGTGGTTTTAATTTGCATTTCCCTGATGATTAGTGATGTTCAACATTTTTTCGTATCTTTCTTGGCTATTTGTTTCCCTTTTGAAAAATGTCTATTCATGTCCTTAGTCCACTTTTTAATGGTTTTTTTGTTGTTGTTGTTATTGTTGTAGTTGAGTTCCTTGTAAATTCTGGATATCAGTCCCCTGTGGGATGTATGGTTTGCAAATATTTTCTCCCATTCTGCAGGTTGTCTGTTTACTCAGTTGATCGTTTTTTTGCTGCTGAGTACCACATTGAAATGCTGATCTGGCAAGATTAGTGAGGGATCTCAAGGCATTTTCTAGAAGCCGTAACACTAAAGACCTGACTACAAGCAAGTCCCTCTTGACTCAGTTAAAATGTCCTTGGCTGTCCCCTTGCCTTGGCTTCCTCCTTCCTAAGTGTAAACTCACAATAACAGGAATTTCCTCTAGGAAAGGGTTTTATCACTCAGTTGACCAATAAAACAGCCCCTGGTTGTCCTGACAATGTAAGAAAATGGTTTCTTTTTTTTACAGAAATTTCTGTTAGAATGCAATGAGAAGATGATATTGCTTTCGAGCTCTAGACTGGAACTCAGGAGACCTGGCTTCTAGATCCCACATTCAAACTCACTCATTCTGAGATCTTGAGTACAAAGAAACTGGGTTTTGACTGCATTGGCTCAAGCTGAATTTGGGGAAGGATGATATATAAACAATATCGAGTCTCTTCCACCCACCAACATGATACATTTATCAATTTATTTAGGTTTTCTTTAATTTCTCTCAACAATATTTGGTAGTTTTCAATGCAGAGATCTTGCATGTTGATTGACTGTCAAATATTTTGTGGTTTTCTCTCAAATATTTTATGTTTTTATGCTATTGTAATTAATATTATTTCATTTTATTTTCTAATTATGCAATTGTATTTCCATATACTGGAATAAAGTTTATGTATTGACCTTAACTCCTGTGATCTTACTAAATCACTTATTAAATAGTTCTGGTATGAAATTTTTGGGATAGATTTCTTAGAAGTTCCTCTGTATACAATCAAGTCTTCTGTGAATAAAAATTTTACTTCTTCCTTTACAATCTGTATGCTTTTTGTTTATTTTTAGTGCCTTCACGCACTGACTAGAACCTCCGGTCCAACACTGCATGCAAGAGGTGAGCACAGACATCCCTGCTTTGACCTCAGGACAAAGCATTCAGTATTTTATTACTTAAAATTATGTTAGCTGTAGTTTTTTCAGTGATATAACTAATTTTCTAATACTTCTTTGAAATTTTTTCAAATACTTTCTTTCGTCTATTGAGATGATCAAGTGATATTTTTCCTATATTCTCTCATTTGAATGAATTGCACCAACCTGTTTTCAAATGTTAATCAATCTTTGCATTCCTTGTATATAGCCAATATTGCTTTATATGAATGATCTAGGTGAGGGGAGATGAGGGGAACAGTGGGGAGGATGGCCCTACACAGAGTTAGGTGGATAATGGAATATAATTCCCAAATCTGTAGGCAGATCTCTGAAACCTGCTGATTGCTCAGCTCCAGTCTTCATCCTCCCAACACTCTCTTACGTTACCTGTAATTTATCTGAAATACGCTGCATCCACATTGTGGACCTATACAGTCATGCTTCCTAGAGGCACACTGTTGACGTATTTCTTTTGCCTCATCACCGTAAGCATGCATCTGTTTTTCTTTTAGTGTTCATTGGCTGCTTGCTAGGTGTGAGGAACAGTACCAGGGCTTTTATTTGAGTTATTTCCCATCCTCAGAACAACCGAACAGCTTAAGCTAACATTATTGTCCTCATTTCTTAGGTGGGGAAATGAAGGCATGAAGGACACAGTCGGTGGTGCCCGCCTCCTGGATTCTCTATCCAGTGGAATTTTACCATATTGTGGATTGTCTCAGTTTTTTTTTTTTTTAAATCCGACAATGTCTTTATTTTGCTTTCATATTTTAAAAAAAAATTTCCACTGGATAGCCAATCCTCTCTATCAGTGTGGCCCCTCCTTGAGCCCCCAGCCCCTCTGTAGCTGCTCCCACCCCTGCCCACACCCACAAAGTTCCTGAACTTCTCCTGGGAGGACATTTTCCTCAGCCAGTGTACACCACATGGCTGTTTCTGCTCATGCTGCCAAGGGCTAGACCCACCTGTGTGGTGTCAACGAGGGAGCAGGCTACTGGGTAAGTTGGGGTGAGTTAGGGTTAGGCTTAGGGGTTAGGGGTAAGGGTAGGTTTAGAGTTAGGGGTAGGAGTAGAGGTATGGTTAGGGGTTGGTGTTAAGGCTTAGGGGCTAGAGGCTAGGAGCTAGGGGTAGGGATGGTGTTGTTGGAGTTGGGGTTAGGGGTTAGCACTTAGGGTTAGCATTAGTGTTAAGGGTTAGTGAGAGGATGAGGTTGAGAGGGTTAGGGGTAGGGTTAGGGGTCAGGTTTAGGGTTAGTATGTTAGGATTAGTGGTTATGTTTAGGGCTAGGGCTTGGGCTAGAAGCTAGGGGCTAGGGATAGTGTTGTTGGGGTTGGGGATGGAGTTAGTGGTTAGGGTTAACATTAGGGTTAAGTGTTAGGATGAGGATGAGGTTGAGACAGTTAGGGGTAGAGTTAGGGGTTAGGTTTAGGGTTTGGGTGTTGGGGTTAGGATTAGTGGTTAGGGTTAAGGCTAGGGCTTGGGCTAGGGGTAGAGTTAGAGGGTTAGGGTTACGGTTATGGTTAGCACTAGTGGTTAGAGTTAGGGATTAGGTTTAGGGTTAGGGTGTTTGGGTTAGTAGATAGGGTTAGGATTAGGGCTAGGGCTAGGGGTAGGGGTATTTTTAGAGGTAGCAGTAACATTTGGGTTTGTGGTAGGTGTAGGGGTGGGGTTAGGGATAGTTTTAGCGTTAGGGCTATGGCTTGTGCTAGGTTTACAGTTAGAGGGTTAGGGTTAGCGTGGTTAGGGTTAGGGGTTAGGGTTAGGTCTAGGGCTCAGGCTAGGGTTAGAGCACTTGCTACATGCCACAGATTGTGCTTAGTGCTGAGAGAATGACACAGAACAAGGCTTTTTTTTTTTTTTTTTTTGGTTTATTGTTGCATAGGAAATCAGGCACAAACCAGATAGGACCATGATAAGGTCCACGAAGAAACAGAATGTCTTGAAAGCCCTTAGATGAACCCCAGGTTTCAGAGTTGATTTCCTAGAGAAGATAACTTCTTAGCTGACTCTTAAAGCATGTGCAATGGCTATTATCTAGGAATACATGAAAAGCATTCCAAGAAGAACTAGAATGAGCAAAGCTACAGAGACATGACTATGTGTGTTTCACTCAAAAATTACAAGTTCTTCACCATGATTTTAAGAAGACGATTGCGTATTGAACAGATATCCGGCTATAGAACAGCAATGTTTTATGTTCTATTAGAACTTTCTACAATGATGGAAATGATCTATATTTGCACTGTCTGATACATAGTCAGAAGCCACATGTTATTGAGCATTTGAAATGTGTCTAGTGAAGCCAAAGTCTTATTTTAAACTTTATTTAATTTTAATGAACTTCCATGGAAGTTGAAGCTATATTGCTACATATCGCTAACGGCTACCATTTAGGGCACCAAATTATAAAAATGGATGCTATCTGTGCACCACAGATGAAGATACTTAGATATTATTCTGACAACGGTTGCAAGTCCTTAATAATTTTAAAGTAGGGAAGTGGCATGGCAGAGTTTGTGTTTTAGGCAGATTACATCGGCAACAGCATAGTAAATGGGTTTGAGGAGACAGTCATGAGTCAGAGAGACTTATTATAACACCATCGTTATTATCCAACGGAGGAAAACAGTAATAGTGACAAATGGATTGATTTGAAAAACTATTCAAAAAATAAAGGACTTTATGAGAAAAAGGGGTAAACTTATGTTTCTGGGTTGGGTGATATGACATGTACCAGTGCTAATGACGTGAAACAATAAGGTGAGAGTGCTAAGATGAGAAAAAGGCATTTACAGCAACGAATTTGCCAGGAAGAGTAGAAGCTCCAATACTGATAGTCATAGCTCTTCCAAAATAATTCTGCGCCCAGTCAAGAAAATCATGGCACGCTGGCATCTGCTGTTTCCTTCCACTCAGTATCTCTGCTTTCTTTTGGTCAAAATATTATTTTACATGAGAGTGATACCATTCTCTGATTTCATGGAGAATGTTCTGAAAATAAAACTAACTTGGAGGGAAATAGGGCTGAGGGAGATTTCTAATAACAACTTTTTTTTTATTGGTACCTGGATCTAGCATTGCCTAAAATCAGATGCTTCTGGAATTTTCAGTACATGATTCAATAAATTTCATTTTGTTGTTGTTGTTGTTGTATAGTTTGAGTTGGGTTCATGACAGTCATGAAGGGAAGAATCCTGTCTAAACACTGAACCGGAATCAGTTGACTTTGACTATTTGGCTGTCCCCACTGGCATCAAGGCAGGAAGTGACGCTTGGGACAGCAAAATGTCTTTGCCGTTATTGTTTCTATTTGGAGTAAGGCATTTTGGGAGCAATGAGAGATGGCACTATGATTTACCAGGATTGGGTGGCCATGTCAAAACTTTCAGCATGTCTATCTCACCAAGAATTCCGTAGTCTTTCCCCAAGTGTTCAGTAATCCAGACATTTGGAATTGGCAGCAGGGCCATTCTCCATTGTAACAAAGTTCAAGTTTCTCTGCCACACTAAAGAGGAGAGTGACTAAAATTAAATCTCTTCTTCCTTCTTCTACTTCTAAAAAGGCTCATAGGGTCACAGGGAGACCCTTTCAAACATGTAGGTTAGACATGAACAAGTATATTCTTGTAAAGAGCAGTATTGACATTAACTTGATATCAGAAGGATTCTGCTCATGCTTTTGAAATGAACAATTCTCAAAAATCATTAAACTCCTAAATAAATATCTGACATATGGTGATATTTTAAAAGTATAGCATAGTGTCTGAGAAGGTAGGATGTGGAGCCCTACTATCTGTCTAGATTCACATTTCGTATTTACTACTTCTGTGTGACCTTGGACAAAACTTTGTGACCCACATGTTAAATCCGTGAATATATATGAACTGTTTTGAACAGTGCTTGACAAATAGAAAGTGCTCAAAAATGCTGGTTCTTACACTAGGTAAGTTACAGAGTCATGCCAACTAAATATGAGTTTTTATAATCATGCAAATTAGAACCATATGGATACTTTTGACTACTTTGGGAGAGAACAGGTATAGAGCAAATCACCCCAGTTTAAATGATCCAATATGGCATCTGTTTAGTTAAAAATAAAGAAGAAAAATCTCATTATTAAAATTTTTTAAGGCAAAAGAAGCTAGATTTTAAAAATCCCATCATTTACGCAGCACTTAATTTTTAAAAAATCACTGTATGAGTTGTGGTTATCATGTGACTAATGAAATAGAAAGGGAGAGAACATTCTAGCCCACCAGTACATAACAGGTGGACTAAACAAGACCTTGCACCTTCGGTCATCAACTCCCAGCTGGTTTAGTTTCGTTTTTCTATTTTGTCAAGAAGCATTACTATCTGATGATCTATGCGTTGAAGACTTGCTGATGATCTCAGAGAAACTCACTTGCTGGCTTACTTCCGGTCTCAGTTGACTCATGTTTCCATTATAGGAATCACTACTAAGCTCCATTCTCCATGATGAACTGTGGGCAATGTTTGTACAAAGGACAAGGCATGGATGGGCCACAGAGACAGCCTTTTAGTCCGGACTTTGCTCCATTCTTCATGGGCAAGAAGCGTGATCACGTGTAAAGAAACAAAGAAAACATCTGGCTGCCACAGCTGCCTTTGATGTTTATTTTGTAGTTGGCAGATTTTGAATACAGAGATTAAAATGCTTGCTAGTGTCTCTCTTTGTCATTATTTGGCAGGTCCCAATGGTATTCCCCACAGTGTCTTATTCACACATTACATACCGAAAATGTCCACTCACCGCATCACTTGAAAAGAGTTTATTATAACATTACATCTCATTGTATCTAAGGAGCTGGGTTCAAGACAGCTCAAAACCTGATTCCTCTGGTTTGCTAAGAACAATGGGCAGGATATTTAATCTTCCTGAGCCTTAGCTAGCTCATTTGTAAATTGGACCATAATTACAATACCTGCTTCATAGAGTGGCTATAGAATAAAATTAGCTAATGCACATAAGATAACTGGCACATACTAAGGGCTCAATATATGGAAAATAATACTAATTATAATCATAAAAATAAATCATAAAAAATTTTGTACAATAATTATTAAATATTTCAATTTGGCAGGGGTTTTATAAGATCCATTTCTTAATGGCATGAATCAGAGTTTGCCATTTTTCCTGTCACATTTCAGATAAAGAATGACACAAAATTGGTAAAACAAAACAAAACAAAAAATAACCCCAAGAAACAGAACACCTTGCTAATTTTTCCCAATAAAAATTTCAAAATTCAGCAGAGTTGAATTCTGCAGTGAACATCATACAGCTACTAACGACCTGTCTGCCTTGTTAATTTTTAAGTGTTTTAACATGTTGTGGAATTGGAAGATCCATTCCATTTGAAGAAGAGCTAAGTCCTGCAACTTAGAAGGGTCAAGAGCAAAATTGCCTGAGCTTGTGCAGGCTCAAGGGTGTGGGGGTAGAAACACGCACATCCACGTTGTTAAATGTGAAGAAGGGCTTTCTATGTCGAACCAAACCTAAATCCTTCCAAGGCTTTATCTGAGACCAGCACCAGAAAGGAAAATTTCAGGTGTGTGGACATGGAGACGAGTGAGGGTCACTTGTACATACGCTGAATGCAGTAGTTGTTTATATCTGGGGAAAATAACAAATAAGTGAGCATTAGATGGTAAATTGCAATCACTTTGAAGAGCTGGAATGGCCAGTCAGTCCTATTTTTTTATGGGGGAGTCTTTTTTTTAATGTGGTTCTCAACCTGGGTACTGCCACCACTTACTCCAAAGGGACCTGCTACTTAGCCTTTTAAATTATGGTTCAATTATAAGCAAACTCTGCCCCTTCCTATTTTCCGAGATAGGCTGATATTTTCATATGTCTGTATCTATATCATCTATATCTGTATATTTATATCTATGTCACTATATATCTTATGTGTCTATCTATACATACACACACAATGGGTGATTATTTTAAAAAAATTAAATACTACTAAGGGGGAAAATAAAGGAAGTAAGGAGATCGCATGTAACAAAGTAGTTGCCTTAACAAGTGTGGGCACTTCTACAATTAGCTACTGATATATTAGGGTAAACTGCAGTCAATTCCATACTAAGTTTCCTGAAATAACTATTCTCTCATATTAAAAGCCTAGTACATTTTGCTATCATCATGCCTCCTTACTTGTTTCTTCTGTTTTCCCTGTTTACCATGAGAAGTATCCACCTTTATCCTTTTGGTGATGGTCTGAATTATCTAGCAGTGGTCCTCAACCTATGGTGAGTTGTATAATTATTTCATTATATATTACAATGTAATAATAATAGAAATAAAGTGCACAATAAGTGTAATGTGCTTGAATCATAGCAAAACCACCCCCCACACACGAGGTTCATGGAAAAATTGTCTTCCATGAAAACGGTCCCTAGTGCCAAAAAGGTTGGGGACCACTGACCTAAGAGGCATACATTTTTGTGGCCATGTTAGAGAATTATCTTTTCAGGTGATATCACTCACAGATGCTCTTCTGTTTTTCATCCAGATGAAAATTTAGCAAATTTCTAAAAGCAGCAACGAACAAGTACAATGATGAGTTATATTTCACCATTTATATAATTGATTTGGTATCTTTTTGGCAGTTCTATGACATTTTTCTGCTCCTATAAATGTTTCTCTTGGTTGTTGTTGGTGAGTGGCACATCAGACTCTATGCATTCACTGACAACTTCAAAAGGACACATGTTAGCTCAGCCACACACACAGGACCCTTTAGTTGAGTGTGGAATTCTTGGCACAATTAGGATTTGCATAACAATTTATGTGGCATTTGAAGTTCTCCACCTTAATTATTCCATGCATGTAATAGTAGTTTTCTTTTTTATGTATCCCAAATCTCTATCTCCACCACCAACACAAGGATAGTACAGCCTCAAGACATGCTTGTTGAGTGTATAAATGTGTGAATACAACATAGCTTCAGCATGGCCATTATAAATCCATAAACAGAAATCTCAGATGTAGTTTATTAGAAGCTCACTTTATTACAGATTGAAATGGGCTATCTATTCAAGCCAGAAAAGATATTTGAGGTGACCCATCTTTAGTTACCTTCATCAGTTTTACCACCTTCCTCTTTTCTTTTCTTTTTTTTTTTTTTAACCTTTTCCCGCCATATAATAAATATATGTACAGCTCGGTATCTCCTTCATGGTTCTGTAGAATTCCTAAACCTCCTTGGACTTCAGCTGTAGACCAAACTCTGTCTAAATTTGCTGTAACTGTGCATGATCCTATAGCAGCTCTTCATTTAAGGGTATTTCTTACTCTCCAAGATCCCATAAGCAGTATCTGTGATCTTGTGCCCTTGAGCTTCTTGCAATGCCCCATTGTGTTAACAGCCTCCTGTCTACCGCAGTTCTGAAAACACAGAAACAATAGCTGTCTTCCGGAGACAGATGATGGAATAAGGGTAAGTAACAGCCACTTTGCATCCAAAACATGATAAACCTGTAATAGTCCAATCAGTCCTTTCCTCCGACCTTAATTCTCATCGATTTTTTCTCTTGCTTTTACAAATACCTGAAAGGACTTCAAGTTGTCTTAAAGATAAGGAGCATGATCTGGACATGAAGGTTTCTCTTTTTCCTTTTTTTATCTTTGATCTTTTTTCTGAGCCTTAGCTGAATATCCTGATTTACAATCGAGTGGATTGGAAGGGAGTGCCACTGTTTTCTGCATTGCAAAGTCGAGCTGGATGATGTGCACAGACCCCTGCTGCAAGGGGTCTGTAGAGGAACAGAGGGACGTGAGTGTCTTTTCTATCCTTGTGTATATTCTGTAGCCTCATGCCAGATAACCTTTAGTATGCCACAGCTCTCAGGCTGAGATAAGAAGCAAAACTGAGAAGTAAAAACGTAGTCAAATTAGACCAGAAGAGTTGGCTGTGTATACTACATAACCTCGCCCTTCCCCATTTCAATGGGTTTGAATGGACAGTACCTTCTGATGACTGGTTATTTAATAGTTACTGAGTGAATGCCTTATATTAGTTATTTTTTTAGATTTCAGCATACAGAAGACCTAACCTGAATTGGCTTAAACATAAAAGTAAATGTGTAAGCTTATATAGCTAGAATGTCCAGAGGAAAGTCTAGCTTTAGGCCAAGCTGAACAGATGTCCTAGAGGTGTCTCTGGGTTGCAATATTTTTGTCTCCATTTCTTAGTCTGATTTGAGATAGTGTTTCCCTCTTTCTTACCAAACGGTTGTCAGAAGCTTGCTACCTATGCACTTATAGGTTCAAATCCTGAAAAACATTTCTAAGATTTATTCTGTAATCAGCTTAGGTCATGCAACTGGAACTGGTCACCGCAGCCTAGAGAATGGTTTGCACAGCGTGGCTTAGGCCAGCTTCAAATGCTCCAACCTCAGGGTTTAGACCCCACTAAGTCAAGGTGGATCAAAACTAGGTGAGACAAAACTTTGATAAAATATTTGACAAAACGTCAGAGAGTGAAAAGTAAAGCAATTAGAGATAAGTTTGGAAAGTTTACTTAAGCCTAGATTATATAGGTCTAGGTAGCTCTGGATAGAGTACTTAACTTTTATTCTGTAGGCACCGAGGAATTGCTGAAGCTCTTGGAGAACAGAATTGCAACATCATAGCTCTCAGTAAGACTAATCTGAAAGCAGAATATAATAGGATAGAGGAGGAGGCAAACCAGATAAGAAGTAAGAAACAAGGAAAGAAATAATGAGGGCCTGAGAGGATTATTCCTAGTATCTTTTTCACAGGTCCTCATCTATACTGGAAACAGAGTTTGATAAAAAGGAAGAGACTAGAGGGTAAAAAAGTGGTGGCTAGAAACACTGCCACCTGTGTCTGTGTTAGGACGGATGTGAGTTCAGTTAATTAGGAAGCAGCCTGGTCATGAGGCTGTTTTGGGAAATAATCCTCTTTTTACTATTTGGGTTGAGGTCAGTTGTTCTTAGCATTGGCACCTTAAAATTAACACAGTGAGCCTTTGAGAAAATAATTAGTCTGAGGTGGGGCACCAAGTAAGTGTATTTTTAAAGTGGGTCACCCAGGCAAACCTAATATGTAGCTAGAATTGAGAATCACTGATCTGGTAGGAAGAACATTTAACTGATAGTTCAGTGACTTCGATTGTAGCCCAAGCTCTGTCTAAATTTGCTATAACCATGCATGAGACATTTAACTTCAGTTTCCTCATAACAAAAAGTAATGTGTACAGATATGCTACATAAAGCAACTTTTTGACAATATAGTGGGGACAAAATACTGATTTTTAGAATCAGACCTTTTTGGATTGAATCCAGGTCCCTCCACTTAGTAGTTGTGTGACCTTGGATAAATTACTCAACCTTTCCGAGTCTCGCAGAAATATTACCTTGCTCAAGGTTATGCAACAAATGAAAGATGAAAGTGGAACTTGAACTTATGTCTGTCAAATAATGCCTCTTCACTCTGCTTTCATTAGACAAGGAGAAAATAAAGGTGGACTCTAATGTCTGGAACGCTTAGGTCAGTTATTTTACACTTGGGCCTCAGTTTGCTCATTTGCACAATGGTGAAGTTTTGTTACATGATCTCTTCCAGAGTAGAACAGCAGCAACAAGCGTTTATTGACTGCTCAGTGTGTACCAGGCACTATTTAAAGTGTGGACACGTGTAAACTTGCATAGTTCTCACAATGACTTATGAGCCTGTTATTAACTGTCCCCATCTTAAACATAGAAAACAGGGTGGTCATGTAACTTGTCTAAGATAACACAGCAAATAAGTGCAGGTTCTAAACTCAGATGATCTGTCTCCAGAACCCTCACTTTAAACCACTAAATGATATTTTTAAATAATCTGCTACCATTTGTATGCTGGATCAGCTCAAGTCCATTTGAACTAGGAAATGGAATTAACAGAACGTGTTCAAAGTGAAATCCTACTACAGGCAACAAATACCTCATGACAGAAGCCTGACACATTCAGGCTACTGACATGACAGAAAATCAGATCATTTTACAAAGTAACCTGTTTTCTCTTGCTGGAATGGTACTTCTC
>RJWJ010024830.1:0-24491 GCA_004363605.1 Indri indri | reverse complement strand
AAAAAAAAAAAAAAAAAAAAAGAAAAGAAAAGAAAAGAAAAAAATGCTCATCATGCGGGAATGACAAAACTGGCTAATTATAACAAATATAGAATTATCATTTATAATGAAGTCTCTTTTTTGTGAAGATAGGCAATACTGGCGTATTTATGTAGGCACTGGTTTTATTTATTTTCTATTCTAGCTATACTTTAACACAAGTTTATTCAAATACTTTAATACTCTCTTCATCCGGATGGGCTCTTTAGCCAGGAAAATCAAATATATTTTCCTAAGTGCGTTTTTACTTACCTGACATTGCACCATAAACACAGAGTACAGTACTGTTACGTATTTAGAATATGAGGTTGCTCTTTTGGTTTTTGCTGGTGTCCCTTGGGGTACTCCTGAAATTCTGTAAATTTATAAGCAGTAGATTTTAAAATAAAAAATCGAGGAAGTAAGCTGGAAGAGCACAAATGTGCTTGATGGTCATTAAAATATGAACACTGTCATCTCATTTTCTACAAAAAGAAAAGTACACTTTGACATCTGATAGTTATGTCTTCTTGACTATCATCCCCTCTAGGAAGTCTTCCCCGAAACTATACCTTCTGCCTAAACACACACACATACACACACACACACACACACACACACACACTCACACACACGTCTTGACCACATGTGCACTTGGCTGGGCTAAGTGCCCCTTTTCCATACTTCCCTAGCATGCTGAGTGAGTCTCTGCAGCACACTGTCTGTGACTATGTGTTTATCCATATTTCTCCCAACTGACTGTAAACACCTCAAGGGAAAGGACCATAGCTTATCCATGTTTGAATCCTTAGTATTTATGACAGTGCTTGGCTCATAATAGGCTCTCAAGAGATATTTGTTGCATTGAATTGAAATGACTTCCACTTGGGTTTCACAGTAGAATACTCATTACTTATCGAACTTACTCAGGGGACAAATCTCTGGCCTCATTTTTATTTGCATCTTGGCCATGATTTTGCCTACTGTCAATCACCGTGGAGTATAGAAAAGCAAGCTGGCCTATGGTGAGCCAAATTAACTGGACCTATGATAACCTCATCAGCAAAGAGCCCTAAGCAATCAAGCAATCCAGTCATCGGTTGCAGCCTGTAGATATCATGGAAACCTGGTTATGACTTTGATGTCAATGTGCCTTGCCAAATACTTCATTTTGTTTGAAAGACATTCATAACAATTACAAAACTAACATTTTAAATATTCCAAGCACCTAGATAAATACAATTTTTATTTCAGTTAATGATTTGATTATGATTTTATTTAGATAAAGCCCTCTAATATTTCTGTCCAATTTTAAGATGTTTTAACTTACATTTCTCAGAAATTAGGCAATTATCTCAATAACTCAGGCCAGATTGTTTTTTCACATAGATTTCTCTACCATAGGATTTTTTCTTGTTGTTAATTCATTCCTACGTCCTCACTTCTAGTACCGAGTGGATGCTCAGAAGTAGCTAGGATTTACTGAGGTCTGCTATGTAATAAACTACACTATAATGTGCTGTCTTACATTGTCTCACAACATTAAAACTTTCTCAGAAATTTTCACAATAATCCTTTGAGATAGGTGGGATTATTATCTGAGTCTTAAGAAGGGTAAGTGACTCACCCAAGGTCAAGTTAAGAACATGGGCTATCTTTTTAATCACCACTCTACATAAATATTTGTTGAAGAAATAGTCAAAGGCATTTTGATCAAGCATATGCTTATTTTAAATATTACATTTTTTGTTTTTAAGTATTCATTGATCATTTGGAAACATGTAAGAAAAAAATCACACAGAAAATGTAAATAATTTGCAATCTTACAAACTTAACATTTGATTTATATCCTTTCAGGATTTAGTCTGTGCTTGTGAATATATGTGCTTGGGTGTAAAATTGGTACCATACTATATATACAATGAGTATCAAGTGTTAATTCAATATTTCATGAACAATTCCCGATGTGATTAATAATCTTCCAATATATGACTATTATTTTAAAAGAATTTTTTACTTTAAGAAAATTTTATAATTTGTAGAATAGAATTCTGATTTTTGGACATTTTGGTTATTTACACCTTTTTTAGTGCTATGATAATATAGTCATGAACATCATTATACATAAACTTTTAAGCTTTTTTATAATTTGTTTCTTAAGAAAAATTGCTGGTCAGTTGCGGTGGCTCACGCCTGTAATCCTAGCACTCCGGGAGGCCGAGGTGGGAGGATTGCTTGAGGTCAGGAGTTCGAGACCAGCCTGAGCAAGAGCAAGACCCCATCTCTACTATAAATAGAAAGAAATTGGCCAAACAACTAAAAATAGAAAAAATTAGCTGGGCACAGTGGCATGTGCCTGTAGTCCCAGCTACTCAGGAGGCTGAGGCAGGAGGATCGCTTGAGCCCGGGAGTGTGAGGTTGCTGTGAGCTAGGCTGAAGCCGTGGGCAACAGAGTGAGATGAGACTCTGTCTCAAAAAAAAAAAAAAAAAGAAAAAAGAAAAATTGCCACAAGTTATACTATTGCATCAAAGGGAAAGGGATTGGTTTTATATGTAATTCCATGTTGCCTCTAATGAAGGTTTTATCCTGGTTATATTTTTGGCCTTGATTAACTAAAATTTATGCTGATTTTTTAAAATCTTCAGAGCCACATAGCTCATATTGAAGTACATTTTAATGTATGTCTTCAGTATATGACACCATAAACATGGCTGATGTTTTGGCAGCCTCTATTGAATATTTTCTCATATTATACCACTGAATAGTGCTATAATTTGGTTTAAAAAATAGACATAAAAGGAGAGAGTGCGATAACAACCATAAGCAAGAAATTATGGTTGTGGTGTCACAGATTACAGAATTTTTTAAGCACCTCAATTTAGAAAATTGTGTCATATACTTTAATATTGATTATTCAAACTCAAACTTGCCAATTTGGCAACTTTATTTTTCCAAATGTTTATTCGATGTAAAAATATGATCTGAGTATTCTTTAGTGATTCTTTCCTTTGGGGGTCTGTCTTAAAATTTTTATTACTCTGAATATGTGGAAAACCCGAGGGTAAAAAATAGTGGAATTTGTTGTTGTTATTGTTTCTAATGAAGAATTATCATTTAGCCAATCAATTTATTTCTTGTTGGCATTGCTGAACATCGTGGAGAGCTAAAATATTCCCATGGCCTTTCTCTCAGCTATCTAGAAGGTCCAAATGAAAAGGAGATCATCTGTAGCAGAAGTAGGAGATAAACATTCCTAACAATAATAGACACTAAATAAATATGTGTTGAATGAAAGAATAAACAAAGAAGTGCAAGTTGACTCTAGTTGTGAAGGGGTCATTCTTGCTGTATCAGAAATAGTAATACACATGGACCACCAGCCTTTGCATCTGTTTTGAGCCAGCTTGGTGAACTTGGGCAAATCACTGATACTCGGTTGATTCATTAGTAAGACATAGCAATAGCATCTGTCAAGCTCATGCATTGGATTTTTTAATATACATCAATAAAATTTATGAAACTACTTATATACCATATGCTTAGTGTATACTTCATTAGTATACAAATAAAATAAAAATAGAAAACTAGGTGCTTATGAATTGCTAATAAACAAGGGGTTTATTAAGGCAGTGTTGTATCTATTCTAAATGTATAGATTTGGTAAGTAGAAATCTCTTAGGGCTTAGCATTTCTTTAATTGATAGCAAGAATTCCGAATGTTAACTATGTAAGTAGCTCTAGAGTGGCTTTCCTTTTCTTCATGACATTGCCTTGTTTATCCATTTGATTTATCCTCACATACTACTTAAGCAGCCTATGCACTTCAATGCCATCTCGTTTATGGGAACTAATAAAAGAAAATACTTTGCAATCGGAGATTTGCTTTATTTAAATGCAAATTAAAATTATATTCTTTGAGTTACAGGCCAAAGATTATAAATGCATTCTGCCTAACAATTTCGGGCAAAAGTAAAAATGCTTTGCCTTCCTGTAATCTAATGCAACTGATCTCATTTTTGTAAAATGGTACAACTAATTGAGCTGTGACATTTATGTTATGCTCTGTATGTTTTGTGCTGCATTTTAAAAGGGAAGGTAACATTTATATAAGAAATGGAGAAAAAAACCTAAATTGCTACACTAGTAAAGAAATTGACTAACTTGAAATTTCCAGAGACAAGGAATATCTTTCTGTTTTACCATTCAGCTGCTATGACTGAACAAATTGAATTCTTCTTCTGCCCTCTTTATAGTATCTAGAAAAGAGTTAGTAATATTTATTTGAAAGCATATTCTGAGAACTAATGTAATAACTTGCCAATTGGATTAATGTTTTGGAGAAGATAGGGGACCCTGGTCATTCTCTGGAACCAGATATAGCCAGTTTTCTTCTTTTGAAACTCGCATTGGCAATCCTCAGATGTCAAGAAAGGGATCAAGAAATGGAAGAAGGAAAGGAACAGAACAAATAAATACCTGTAGCTTGCCCAGAAGGTAATGGGATCCCTGAAAGCGTTAGGGTTCTATGTATTTAAGCAATGCAATTACAGAAAGTGAAATGAGCCAAGAATTAAACGAAAAATGTCTAAAGTGTAATTTTTTCCCCTTTCCATTCTTATGATTCAAATGGAATATGGTCCACTTCCAGAGGAAGACAATTGCATTTCTACTCTCTCATAGCTCCATTACCAGATGTCTGATTATTCCTACTTTTGAGTAGAGAACCATTTATTCCAGGGTACTATGACTCAGTCTTTCTCATATTGGAGGGTGCATTACCTTCACTCTTACCCTGAAATGATAGCTTGTGATTGACTTTAGGTTTTGTGAGAAAATGTAGCTTGGCTCTATGAAATAGGAACTCCAGCATTAGCATGACAGCTCAGCCACTTGCCAGGTTTTTTGACTTTATATCTTAAATTTATAGGGAGGCTTTTATTGTTGTTATTAATATTTATGTAACAATGGACAATGATTGAATAGAATGGATTCTTTCTACCTGTGCAATGTGAATAAGATTATTTAAGGTTAAGTATATAAATTGGGATAAAACTTGAAAGAACACACTCTCAGAATCAAATTGCACAATAGCCTGACATAAGATGTTCCTGACACTTTATTCAAGTTCAGAATTTGCTAGGAGGTCAATTTTATATAAAGCTGATTATGTGGGGAATAGACAAAGCTAATAACTGTGATTACAAACAGAATTAATTCATGAAAATTCAGTAACAAATTCAGTTACATAATGATTTTTCAATTTTCTTAGCCTCTTTTCCAACCAATAACTTTTCTTAATTATTATTTCTTAATGTGTGTTCCCCCCCAAAAATATTCCAGATGAGAAATTTGAATTTTTATTTCATGTTGCTTATCTCTGTATCTAAAAAGGAAACAAAAATGGCCTTCATGAAAATCACAGTACATAGTATAAGTAGTTAATGAGTGTCTCTATTCTAATTATTCTGAGAATAAATACCTTGAATGAGAATAAATAATATTTTCCAAGTCTTTGTCATGCTCATGTTAAAAGGGGTTTATGCTGGTTAATGAAAGTTAATGCATTGATTATTAATTGAGGAAAATTTACTTTTGAAATAGAAAAATCAATTGACAATAACTGAAAGAATCAAATGCCTTAAGTTGATCATTCAGGCAAAAGACAGGAAAAAGGTAATTAAGATTTATTACAGATCCACCATGTGCCAGGAATTTTGCTAAGCACTCTACATCTACTTTTTTATTTAACTCCCATTGCAACACTGTGAATTAAGTGTTATTTCTCCCATTTTCCTGCTGAGAAAAGTAAGACTCAGAGAGGTCACCCACCTTGCTCAATGTTCATGAGGGACTGAGGCAGAACTGGAAACTACATCTGACTTCACAGCCTAAGATCTCTACGAAGGAAGTTGGACATCCAGGATAAAATGATGTTGAATGTAGCATTATGTAAATAATGTTAGTTTTAATTTCCATTTTAATATGGTACGTCTGTAATCCTTGGTAAGAGGGTTATAGAACTCAAAATATTATCCTGAATTAAATTGTAAGTTTAGATTTTTCAGTATGAGTGACAATTCCATCTCTGTTATCTTCTAATTAAGAAAATATTTCTGAACAGACTTTTTCATCTCTTTCTATTGTGGCTAAGTGGGTAATTTATCAGGACTTACCTGTTTGGACACTGCTACTATATGCGTGACATGACCATTTCTTGCCTCTGTGCATCCTCTTATTATATTGCATGACTGGATTTCAGGTAGAGAGAAATAAAGAACCATTTTCCTCAATTGGATTAACCTTTGCACCTTTGGCAGCTCAAATTGAGCCAGAACCCATCCTGAAGATGAAGTGAGATCTGGGACACAAGGACTTTCCTTCAATAGCTTAACTTAGGAAATTATTTGTAAGCATGACGGCCAAAGAGAAAAATGTTAGCAAATACACAAGAAGCCACATTTCACTGAATCTAAAGTTGAAGCTAGCCTGTATCTGAATCACACTGATTTATACAGTAGCAGGACATATGCTTCAAAGGATATAACTGCATGTAAAACTCAGATGGGCTATAATGAAGGTATTGGGTTTAATCAGATTTTGATAAAACAGTAGTTATTAATCTGCTCAATACCATACCAGTAGTTGCGAAGGAACTAGATTTGCAGAACTAATTAATAAGTTTCCATTACTTTCCAGAAAAGAAAAAACAATAGTGGAAAGCTCAAAAAATGCTACTGCAAGAACTTTTCCAGGAATGTTTAAAATGTACTATAATTAACTCAATAAATTAGACTCTATTATACTATAAAATTTTGTTTGTAAAGCCAGGGAACATAGAGGTGACTGTAGCATATTCACTATCATTATTTTATTGTATTGTGAAGCTTAAACTTTCTGATTATTTCATATCTTGCTAAAGGGGTAGAAAGAATGTGTATGTATTTCTAAATGAGCATTATAATTGATATAAGATATTATAGGAAAAATTACAAGTATATATGTACATATATTATGTACAATATATTATGTATTATACTGGGTATGTATATATTTTTAAATGTAAACTCAGTCATAATAATGTTCTATATCTTTGTGTCACTGGCTAATAATTGATTTTGGTGTAAACTATAAGCCATTGAGGAAACATAAATGTATTCTGGAATATAATAATCATGAAGTGGTTAATAGTAAAATATTAAAAAGCAAATAAGTGGAAAAAAGTAGGTAACAAGAAACATATGTCATTAATATTTATAACACAGAAGTACTCAATAAGGGTGTTCTTAATGAATGTTGAATTAATTAATTCAATATATATGGAATAAATTTTTTAAATTTGCATTTAATATACTGTAGGACCCACATTCTTGAAAAACACTCTATGTGATAATATTTATACTATTGGAACATTTATAAATTGCTTTAATAGAATGTACACATTCCTAATTTAACCAAGAGCATAGTTTCCAATTACCTGTTCATGAGAAATAATTTGGGACGTTATTTATTTAAAATAGAAATGTGGAATTATAAATGTCTTGATTCCTTTTTAATTATTTCAAAGGAAAGAAGGAAAAGAATGCAGGGGAAATGTGGATCATTTTATGGTTGAGTTAAGCGTTATAGTATTGCAAATCCTTTTTCCACCATTTTCTCAAATTTTTACAGTGACAGAATTGTTTTTGATACTCACACAGAAATGATTAAACGAGTGGAAAAGAGGATCAATAGGAAAAGATTAAAGGTACTGTCATTTTCCAGCCTAAGGAGGAGAGAGAAGGCTGAAAGGCTTCTAATATATGTGGCTTGAACATCGGTTGGTGATTAGTTGCTATTAATTTATGTCAGCAAAGGAAAAGAGAAAATATGTAAAACTGCATCATGAAGAATTTACATTAAATGCCAAGAAAATATCTGACTATGAAAATGAAGAACCAAAAAATATTACCTATTTAAGGATTCAAAAAAATCTTGCCATTTGAGTATGCAACTTCCTAACCAAGATGTGCAGTTATTCCGCACACAGTGTTTTCCTAAGAAACCTTACAAAACGTATGTTCATTACTCAAAACTTGAAAACAGAAAAAATATTATGCAAAAATTCATCGTTAACATTCTTCTAAGAGAATTCATGTTAATATCCTTATGTTTATCATTCCTTCAGATTTTTTGTTGGTATGTGTGTGTTTGTGCACATGTATTTTAACAAAATAAAATTTAATAAAAGTTGAAATACAGAAATAACAAAAACAACATAAAAAACAAATATTAACAATTTTCATTGTAGTATACACACCTGACATTATATTGTAGAAGTTTTCTCTCATCATCTAATGCTTTTGAAAATATCATGATATTCCATTATATGGACATGCTGTGATTTAGTCCATCAATTTTTAAACCTTTAGATTATTCTATTTTGTCATCACTAAAATAAGTGTTCCTGATATCCTTTTGCATATATTATTAAACACATTTCTGATTATTTCCTTAACCTATACTGTACTTCTATAAGTAGAATTACTTGAACAGAGAGTAGGAGCAATTTTAAGGTTTTTCAGAAATCTTGACAAACTATTCTGCAAGAAAGATGTATCTTGTTAACACCAGTATTTTAAAGTAAATAGTGACTAAAGATGAAAATTGTGTTTCCTTGTATTTTTAGTCCTTGTACTATGGAACCACGATAGACTTTCAAATTTTTCCTTTGGAACTCTTTTTTATACTTGTAAAAAATCACACACATCTAAAAGGACCTTAAAACTCAGCATCAGCTGAGGCTTCCTAAACCATATCAAAAAGATCATGTCATTCTCAAGAAAAGCATGTTTCAAATAAAAAGGAAATGTCAACCCTGAGCGTTTTTATTAACCATCTTCCCATCTGACTTTAGAGTCAGCTTTGGCCGGCCACTTCCTCTCTCTGGTTTATTTGTATTAGAAATAAGTGGATTCATTAACTGTGCCACTTGGTGGTCAGGCCAGACCAGCCAGTGTCCAATAACAGGTAATCGTTGTATTTTTCATGGGGTGACTGATGTTTACTTTGTTGATGGCCCCAGGAACCGATGTAATCTGAGATAGGTCTTTGTTGACTTCTTGCTTTACTGATATGCTGACCCATTTGAAACCATCGAGAAAGAAAAATAAACACTCTGGAATATAGTACCTGCAGTCACTCTTCCCTTAGTGGCTTTTGTGTAATCTCTTCAAAGGCTTTTGTTAACCCACTCTTTTCCCAGCCAAAGACTGATTTTTGTCTCCCCTCTTCTAATTACACCAAAAACAATCAAAATCACACCAAATAAAACAGAAAATTAAAAATAGAAAAGATTAAAATTACGACTTAAAGAGAGTTTACATTTGGCATTGAATTGTGTGTGTACACAAGTGTTTTGTGTAGACCATTTGCTAATGACATCTATTAATAAAAATAAGTGAATAAAATCAACTGAGCCTGTCTACAACAATTTAAATATTTTTTAGAGTATGAAGTTAGATGTTTCTCTATTGACTTCCTTTTTCCATTTTTTTAAATGTGTTGGAATGATTTTATTATGGATGACTTGAAATGAATATGAAGTGAGAAAAGCATTTTTAATTACTATTAGTAACATATTTAATGGAAATGTATCATTGTGCCACAAACCTTATTAAGCTATTTGTTATGTTATTTTGCTTATCAACACAGCAAATATTCATATTTAACAGGTGAAGAAAGTGAGGCATAGAGTGGTTAAGTAATTCTTCAAAGGCAGAGAGTTAGCAATTTAGCAATTGGTGAATGTCAGACATAATCCCGTGCCTACCTGAGTCTGGAGTCCACATTCTTAACTGATACAATATTCTGTCTCTTTATTTTATAATACCAAATATGCATAACACTGATGTAAGCCAAATATATTGGAATCTATATATTCAAATGAGCAATGTCCATTCAAACTGGAAGTATGTAATCATCTTCACATATCCAATACTTAACCCACATCTGATGAGTCACTTCATATTTGAATAGCCCCCCTTGAAAAGTCCATTTTGACTCTTTTCAAACCACTTTTGCTATCCCAATTTTAGAATTATCTTCATTTGCAACTTGAGTCACCAGAGTCAATAAACTTTATTTCATCAGTCAGACCTTTTAAAATCATATATATATTTATCACGTTTTTATGTGTATAATACATAAATATGCATATTTATATAAACACACATATCTGTATAAATACACATATTTACACTTGACTGTGAAAAATTGGTATATTTGTCTCTTCTATGTGTTTTTCAAAAAATTATATTCTTTCTCAAAGAATTACCATGATGTTGCATGACAGATTCTGACAGGAGTTTCAGCAGAATTTGAGGGATTGCAACACTATTAAAAAAAAAACAAAACGCATAGCCTCTAGGCAATCACTTTTAGGTAATATTCTTTGTGTTAAGTATGAGTATTAATAAATGTGTTAAAAAGTGTTCATGTCACTATACTTGTATATATGACATGCACAGCCTATATATATATATTTATATACTCACACATATATCTGTGTAAACCCTTTTTTAAATTGTGTAGCTGAGGTCAAAATGTATGATGTGTTCAAAAGACTGATAATTATATCGCAGCACAAAATCGATTTAAAACATCTAGTCCCTTAGAGGTGAGAAGCGGGGACTCCACTGGCAACCCATCGGTCTGCAGCCTCTTCGGGATGGTGATTGCCACGTCTTTTCCTCTTGGTTTATTTGCTTTTCAGTCTATTTGGCAGCTGTCCCCGCAACAGCCTGAGAACTCAATCTATACTTCATAGAAAGGCACTTGCGATAGAAGAGGTTTTTTGAGGGCATTTTAAAAAATAAATGAAATAAAGATGTTGCTAAAAGCTATCTCCTTAGATTCACAAGGCTGACAGAAAGACAAAGTTCCAACTCAAAGTTCCAACTCAGTGTGAACCGGCCAAGTGGTTTGCTCTGTCCTGGACAGCAGCGAGGCTGGCATGCAACCCAGCTGTGTTCATACCGTTGGCGCTGCTAAAACTTGGGCCAGATCTGCAGTCCAGATAAGAACCTGGGTTCTTGGAGAAAAATCTATTTCAACTTTTGCATTCATTTTCCAGGAATACAATCCAAAATAGCAGGGAGCATTTGGAAACAGTTCTTGGCTGCTGTACTTAGTTGAAGAAACTCAGAATATGAGAACATTAACGTGGAGCACAACCCAAACAAAAACAAAGCCTGGGCTACAAGAAGAGGTCTTATTGACTCAGTGTGGATCTTTATGAAGAGCTGTAATGAGAATGATCTTTATGATGATATCAAAACAGTGGACGGTATAAGTCTGATGTTAATTCCACCTCACTAATGAAATGGAAAACCTTGAGATAGGTGTGACGAAGAAAATTATCACTAGGACTCCTTCAGTGTTAATTTCACTTTCTTACCCTCTTCTCTGCATTCAAAATTGTTCCTTTCCTGTGGCAGCATGTATTTAGGTCAGGACTGATTTCTATGTTAGACACTACAGGTATACCCCTTATGGCTTATGAGCCTTTTAAAAATATGGAGTTTGGTTGGATCTTGGGTAAAATAATTAATAATAATAACGATAATAGCAACATGCATTGAGTGTTGACTTTGTGCCAGGCATGCCATGGGGACTTTACATCCACTCACTCTCTTGGTCCTCACACCACCCTTTGGGCTAGGGACTTCTGTTGCCACCGTATTATATATGGAGAGCCTAAGGTATAGAGAGGATAAGGAACTAGCCCAAGGTTACATAAGTAGCAAGTGGCAGAGCTGGGCTTCTAGCCCCTGGTGTGCGGGAGAACTCTTCTTCCTACATATGTTTAGTAACACATCACCTGGGAAAGGACCCTCAATCTTTCCTCAGTAGCGAATCCAAAAGGCTGCTCTGAAGGTCCTGTGGCCAAGGGAAGCCTGGCTCCACGGAAGAACTGGAAGCTGGTAGATGTGGATAAAAAACAGAAAGTGAGGCCAAGGTGATGTGAAACATAGGCTGACCAGGTAGGGCCTTACAGGTCAGGACTGGATTTTGGTCTTTACTCTCGGAATAATGGGACATCAATAAGGCATGTAGCCAAATAACATTTTTTTTTTTTAAACAAAATGTAAGCAATAAGAAAACCAGTGTGAAATGGAGGAGTCTGAGTAGATGCCGAGAGAAGATTGAGGCAGATTCAGCAGTCCAAGCAGAGATGAGGAGTCTTGGTTAAGGAGTCGGTGATGTGAGAGTGTGCGATGAAGGTCACGCACCTGAACTCTCCCTCTGGCACTTGGAAACCAAACAGGTCTGGTTGTTGGTGTCTAGACACCCCAAATATGATACTGTGGCTGAAGAGCAATTTTTTCTATTCCACTTTTTAATGCAAAATTCTATTAATTTTAAATGAAATCCATGGCTATCGTCCTTGAGCGTGATTTAGGCCATCTGAAATTCATTTTAAAAAATCTTAGGAAAAAAATTACATGTTAAATATGGTATAATATATAATGACACTAACATAATTAGTAATTTGTGTCTTGCATCCCTTCTTCCATAGTTTAAAAAAAAAAAAAATCAGGCCTGGAACAACAATGAAAAGCTAAACCAACACAAAATCATTAGGCTGTTTGCTTTTCCTGAGTTCTACCCGACATATGACTTCAATATTTTCACAAGGATTAGGATCATTTTCTATATAAATCCCTATTGCATCATCAGCTTTCAGGTAGTTGAAAAGCTATAGTATAATATACAATAATTTTGACTTAATAAATTTCCTGTTTGCATTTAATTTGCTAGTTTAATAATATCTGCACAAAGACTCCAAATTATATATCCAATTTTTCCTAATAGAAAAAAATACTAGCTTGTCAAAACTTTATTCACAATGTACAGCTTGATTATAAATTATGAGAAATTAAAGCGTGGGTTTCACTTACTGCTTAATGCTAAATAGCTTTAGCACATGATCTTACCAAATAGCCTGCCAGACTTCGCCTCAAGTATACTTAAATACTTGTTGAAAGAAGGTTTATTGAGATTTCCATTAGGAATGATTGCTACTGGGAAATATAATTTATTGGACTGTCTGTTACAGAAATAAAGCAAGCCAGATTGATCCAGGATTCAAAAGAGCTTTGTTTCTATCCTTGATAAACCAGTAAAATATTTCTAAGTGCATTTATATTTCTACTTTCAAAGAGCATTGTTGGGAAGCTCAAAGGTATGTAATTTTTCTGAAACACTATTTAAGAGCAGATTTATTAAAGCTTCTATTTTTCTAAGGCTTCTTTTGTTTATAAATGATATAAAAATAGTGCCCCAAAGTACTGACCAACTGAAGTCACTATATTTGTGGCACTATCAGAAGTGACCCAAGTGAGAGCCTTGGAAAAAAGAAACAAAGACAGAGGATTATGGTCTCAAATCCTACACACAATTTAGGAAGAAGGGCTGTCCTTGTCTTTGTCAGCAGAATTCTCTAAAAGCCACATGTTTATTTTTGGCCTATGGGGAGTTTAGTGCCACTCGTTGTTTGTACAAAGTTACTTCAGTGACTGATTATTATTAATTACCCTCCTGAAAGAATGTCAAGTCAGACAGGACTCAAATCTCAAAATTAGTGTATGCGCTAGCCCTTCCCCTTTGAATAGGATGAGCCTGATGGCAGGTCTTTTTGCACCCATAGGCAAGGCCAAAATAGCCAACTGGGCCCAGGGCCTTTATGGGGTGTCCCCTTGAAACCCCTAGTTAGGAGGAAACATTCTGCTTACTTGAGAGACATTTACTCAGAAATTTGGCTATAAGTACCATGAATGTATGGTTTATTATATAAATGCAAGCATGTTTGTGAATTAAAGATGGTGTTGTTTATAATAATGATGGATCAATTAGCATAAGCTAGAAAAGTCTCTGGGAAAACTAGAAAATACAACTGAAGACCAAGAAACAAGTTTTAAAAAAACTTATGTGCACCCCCAAAACGGTATAAAAAAGAGACTAAAAAACTAAGGTTTAAGTGGCTTATTATAAGACACTCTTTTGAATCTCTATTCAAAATGTGCCTTCCCTTATTTTAGATACAATTTGAAAAAACTTTCCTGTAGCTTTATCTGATGTCCAAGGCCTGCTGCTAACTGTGAAGTTGCAAATTTGAAGAATGATTATTGTTCCTTAATAAGTAGAAACTGATAATCAATAAGGAAGCATGAACGAAGGGAAAAAATACTTACCAAAAAAAAAAAATAATAATAAAAATAATAAAGTACAAGAATAATTCAAAGAAAACAAAAATGCAGGACTTGCAGTTTTTGTTCATAAGTGAAAATTTAGTAAGCCTCAAAAACATCACATATAGGGTCTGTTTGGGCTGTACAACCCCAAAGTAGCAATGTACTTTCCAAGTTTTGTATCAAAATATTTCAATCTGTATGGGCTTTTGTTTTGTACTAGAATGATTTGAATCAATATGTATGTATTTATTGAGTTCTTAACACCGCTCTAAAAGGTATGTAACTTTCCAAGTTTTTTCAGCATATTTCCTTGGTTTCATTTTTCCCTTGTTTTCAAAAGTCACCGAGGAAGGGAATTATATCCATGTAGTCTAAATCTATGATTTTCTATACTCAGAAAGATCCATTTAAAATGGGTAATGTAATGTACTCCTTTTTCCCCAAGATTTTTCTGTATTTCCTACATACATTTTAAAAGACATAACAGGTAATTATGACATTTGTTAAAATTCATAAGTAGAATAAATAAGTAGGAAGTACATAAATAGAACAACTAGTTCTAGGTTCTTCTTTGTTGGGTTTCCCCCTGAATCAGTTGGATAACTATTTCAATCCCCTTTGGGAGAAGATGATCACGGCTCAGTTTGTGGTGTGGCCACAGCATGAAAAGGAGTGAGTCCATGGAATCGTAACTCTCCTGAAGATACAGGATGAAATTCTACAGAGACTGCTGAGCAAACACCGATGCTACGTGCAAGAAGAAGAAATAATCAAAAGGTTCCACTCAATTCAATTTGAGACTTTTTTGTCATTAGAAATGGAGAGAGAGAGATGGAGACACACACAAACACATGTTCTTCCCAATACACACATGATCACCTTAGTAGATCCAACAGAGAATTAGTGTCGACCAATTCCTCCTCTCTACAGATTTTAGTGCTGGTATCCAGGAATTATGTCACCTCTTCTGGTCACAGGAAAAACAAAAAGTAGGAGCTAGATATTGGTAAGAGGAAAGGGAGGTAATGAGAAGGTCATGGTAGAAATCGAGCTCTGTTTGCATTTTGCTTCATTCTGTTTGAGATGAGATCTGAGAAAGAGCTAAGGGAAGTGCAGCCAGTCTTCCTATAGACAAGGTGGGCTAAGGCTTGCATCAGAGGAGTTCCTAGAGGGAGCTTCAGCATGAAGGTTGTCATGGGCCTGATGAATGATTTGAGAAACATGTACTCATCTATGACCAGTAAATTTAAGTTCCCTAAAACATCTCAAAGATCAAAATTCCTCTGTGTTTCAGGATCAGAGAACCAGGATATGGGAATCAAAAACTACAAATCATAAAATTCAATAGACATTTTGATAAATTTCCGGACATTGAAAAAGAATCCCTTTGAAGGAGTCTTATCTAGATAAAACAAAACAAATTTATAAGAATCGTTTTGAAATTAGAGGAAAGGAAAATTTCGGTGAATAAAAATGTTTCATTAATTTGATAAATACATCACTGGTAGCGTTTACTGCTTTTATTATTTTATTTTCATAAATTTATGTATTTAATAATAATATATATGGCTTTTCACAGTTTCATGCCTGATAAGTCTTCCAACTGTCTCTCTAGGTTTTAATTCCTTTTTCCCTCTTTAAATTTCCAAAAACGTGTTCCTCTTACGTGATCTAGAGCCAAATGAAGCATGTACAGTTTGCAGAAGAACATCTTGGAACATGCGCGGCAGCATTGTTTGTTTGCTATAGATCACAGAATAATCTTTCTAAGTTGACTTGTCATTTGGGAGAACACTATTTTGTTTTTGCTTAAATAACTGGATAGCAAAAACTGGATACCATTCATTTCATCTTTTCTTTTGGAGCTATCTCCTGATGCTATAGACTTGGGAGGATGAGAATATGTGGAATCATAGATGTTTATTGTTTAAACACTCAAGGTCCTCTGCTAGGTGTATATATTGGTACCACAGACTGGGTACCACAGAAATTTATCTCCTCACAGTTCTGGTGGCTGCGAGTCTGAGATCGAAGTGTCAGCAGGGTTGGTTTCTCCTAAGGCTTCTCTCCTTGGCTTATAGATGGCCATCTTCTCACAGTGTCCTCCCATGGCCTTCCCTATGTGTGCGTCTATATCCTAATCTTTTCTTATGAGGGGACCAGTCTGATTGGATTAGGGGGTGCCTATATGAGTTCATTTAACCTTAATTACTTCTTTCAAGATCTTGTCTCCAGATATAGTCACACTCTGACGTCCTGGGGGTTCAGATTTCAGCATATGACTTTGGGGGAACACAGTTCAGCCCGTAACAGTCTATGTATGATATTTTGAATGTTAACCTTACGATTGATGTCAACTCAGGGCTATGTGGTAGACTATACCTCAGCCTTTCGATGATTATACATTCTTGCACTATTTTACCAAATGCTCCTTTCTCAAACCTATTTTACAGAAATAAAATGCAAATGAATGCCTCTCCTTCATGATATGCTACCAGGACCAGAACCACTGTCGATGACGGATACTGATGGCACCTGAGGTTATGACCCGGTGCCCTGTGCACATAGCACATTAGCGTCAAAGACAGCCATTTAACACGTAATCTATTCCTTCCATGGTAGGGCTCTGAGCTCTGCACACCAGGAAAACAGAGTCCTGGGGTCCCTGTTGCGTTATTTACCTCTGCTTTGAGCTGTTAAGTCCACTACAGCCATTTAGTAAATTATCAGATTTCTTATTGGCCCTAAATCGTGCCTAATTAAAAATCTGACCTGCACAAGCTAGTCCTCTTCCTAAAGAGACAGAACATAAACAGGAAAAATCAACTAATTGCTACAAAAACTGCTTTTGTGGCACTGTAATTGGACCTCAGTGAAACAAATGAACCCACTGGGGATTCTTTAATGAATGTTTAACTGCAAACGGTAGTCGGGCACTTAAGCAGCTAGGCTGACGGTCCCTAATGAAATCAAATAAAATCAAATAAAAGAATCTGGCATTTTTACTAACCAGATTTCTTGGCACTATGACATGAAGAATAACATATTTCCGAGTACATAAATATGGGAAAAGTTATAAATGGGGCAGTGAAAACTTAGCTGCAATTGCTCCGATTACACTTAGAAAAATACAACCCACAAAAAGAAAGAAAAAAACACACCACCTCAACAAAATGACACACGCTGTTTAATTTCACACTTGGATCTCTCTGTCATGAAAGTCAATTGAGGGAAATGCTGAACTTGAGTTGGGCTATATGCTCACTGAAACCTATGAAAAGTGCAATTTCTTTGCTTTAGCTTTCTTTTAAAAAATTTTTTAGTTCAAAAGAATATTTTTAAATTGACAAACATTAACATCACAGTTGACAATTTTATCAATGTGCTTCCTCAGGGAATCAATGACTTTCTAATTTATTATTCCCTTTCCTAATAGATAATGAACTAATTCTAATAACTATGAGATTGCTTTATGATTTCAATTTTTTCCTGATTATATCAATATTAAAGGAAACATTAATAAATTGTTATTATCATTATAAACCAGTTGTGACTGAGACTGCTAGTGCTCACTAACATTTGCAGGCTTCCCTCCTGGGCATCCTGTTAGCTGTAGCCACCTCTGCCTTAAAGTGGGGGCCACATGGTAACTCCTGACAGTGAAATGTGAGAAGAATTCATGCATATCACTTCCCAGACTGGCCCACACAGCATCCCAAGGTCTTCCACGTGGTCTTTGTCTTTTGCTGTGTTTGCTAGATGGCTGTAGAAAGCTGCGGGGTGTGGGGAATGGATCACATGGGTAAAAACAGGGGATCTCACATTGTGCCCCCAAATCCTGCAAAAGCATTATTTGGGGACTTGTCATAAATGCAAATTCTTGGGGATCAACTCATACATACTGAATCAGAAACTTTGGCAGAAGCTCCAACAGTCTGCTTTAACAAGCCTTCCAGGTGACTCTGATGCATATTAAAGTTTGAGTGCCAATGCCCTTGAAGACAGCTGCCAATTGGAAGGAACCTAGGACCCTGAATGAATGGACAGAGGAGAGACCAACCCTTTCCATTCCCCCAAGTCATCGGATAGTGGCATGAGCAAGAAATAATGCTCAATTATGTTAAAATGCTGAAAGATTAGGGTTGACTCTTAAAGAAGTTAATGTACTTTGCCTCCACTAACACACTGGTAAAGAAATCTTTCACCTAAAATACCTCATTTTAATCCTGACAGGCAAGTATTTTTTAATATCTACATTTTGAAAATGAGGACACTGATGTCCAAGTTAAACATTTTAGCCAGAATTACACTACTGCTTTAACCCAGAGCAGGCAATAACCCCCCTATAGGTATATGTGTATGCGTGTGTGTGTGTGTGTATACACACACACATATAAATATATACATACACACACACATATACACACACAGAGACATACAATGTTCAGTCAGTGTCCTCATGGAAGACTTTATCATGGAATTTTCAACATGACATTTCATGTATTTTTCTTTACCAATACCAATTTTCCCGTGTACACATTTACTCCAATAGGTATTTAGTAGTGATTAAACTGCTTATATATAATTTTGCATGTTTCTACTTCATTCATTTTTATACTGTTTTTTCAAGCAAAAATTTATTGTGCTTTTGCTATTTTCTGTGCATTATCCAGCAATAAGTCTTTTCTTATGAGGGGGTCCAGAATATGCAACCTCAAAATATGGCATTTTGGCACAGGGATTATCTTGAGGCGAAGGCAACTGACAGTCTCTGCCATCACCATATCTATCTAAAAGCAAGGCGAACATTTCCCTTTCTGAAGGTGTCCCACTTGTACCAGGAGGGAAGAGCTAAGGCAGTCGACACTGAGATGATTCCACACAAACAGTCCTTACTAAAATAACACTCATCTTCTGTTAGTTTCCCCATGTATTTCCTAGGAAATATACTTTCCCTCAATTTATCACCCCCTTTTCCTTTGTTAAAATGGTACATAAGCCCCTGAGTCTAATAACTTCTTTGAGTTTCACTTCTTTTCTGTGAACCCTTATGCATGTAAATATTAATAAAAGTCGTATTCCTTTTCTCTTATTAATCTGTGTTTTGTTAGTTTTATTTTCAGGTCCCCAGGGATAAACCTAAGAGGGTAGAGGAAAAGTGTTTTTTATTTTCCCAACACTTGTATCTAGTTTTAAACTGCATTTATTTCACTGAAGCTGAGTAGGTTCTGAAGAGAGCTTTATCCCAATAATGGCCTGGAAAATACTTTATTTAATACAAATGCTTATATGATTTAGCAAATAGCATTAAAGCAGGGTGTTATGGGAAAAAAGTTTGGAATTGAGTCAGAAGAACTATTTTTGTGTGTGTCTGGTTGTGCAACTACTTGTGCAAACTTCAAGTCCTTTTAGACCCTGGCTCTCAACATCTTTAAATGCAAAATTAGGTTTGTGCAAAATGAACTCTAAAATCTCTTCCACCTCTATAATTCTAGTCCAAAAATCCTAAATTTGGAATTCCAGTAGGAGCAAAGAGATTGTGTTCACTGATTTATTTAATTCCTGTCTCTTTGGAAAAGAAAACAAAACTATTCTGTTACCTTTGCCTGCTGAGAATGATACAGAAGACCTTGGTCAAGTTCAGAGTAGTAACCCTGAGATCTTTGCTGTTGCAAATGGCATTACATGGGGATAATAAATACTCCAAGTATTTTAGGCATAACCAGTCAATCAGAATCACTAAATAGCTTCAGGCTATTAGCCTGGTAACGAACTGGAGTTGTACAGTGAGGCAACCCTGCAAACAAGGTCATTGAGAGTCATTATGTTTATACCTTAAGTCCCAGGTTCACATTGCAGCTCTCCCAACTGGGGCAAGTGACATACACTCCTAAAGCCCATTTACCTCCTCATCTAAATAAGCATATTAATAATATATACCTAACTGGCATGTGGTCAAAGGTAGTGTATACAAATCCTCTTTATTAATTATAATATCTTATTTGCATGTTATTGTCTAATATATTTTCATTTTCCCTTCAGAATCTTAAATCTGGATAAAAGAAAATATTAAGTCTGCAATGGCAATAGACTCTCCGGCTTCAATTAATTTTAGAGATCTGTTGGAATTGGTAACCCAAGTTACTGAGTTAATTTAAATATGCAGTTTATTATTTTCTGAGAACATCTAGTACTTGAAATAACTGCTAGCAAATTGTGTTCAAGTAGAGACCCTTTGGGACTACTTAAATAAACAGTTAAGACTCATTTGAAATTAGCAGTTCTCATTTGCATACAAACAAAATAATGTGTTAAAGCCTTTAAAAACTGTTCGGTGGTATGAATTGAAAATCTGGGCCCTAAGGAACAGTATGTACACCTGTAATTCATGAAGCCTAGCTGTTTACCTATAGCTCGGAGCCACAAACTCATTTCTTTAAGCAGCGAACTGGTCCAGGAAAATGTATCTCCGAGGCTTTTAGAAACCGATGCACTTTTTCTCAGTTTCTTAGTGTCTTTGTTCTCAGCTTCATCATTCTCTGGTTCGCTATCATTTTGCAGAAGTATAGGTAGAGTTTGGGGGCTGTGGCGACCAAAGGGCAATAGGGTTCTCAATCCAGATGACATGCTAACGGAAGCAGCAAATCCTCCTACCTGCATGACCATCATCCCTTCTGCCCCAATCTCTTACTTCTGATCGACTAACAATTTCTGAGCCTTTAGACTTCATCATATCCTGCATCCTTGGAGGTTGAAAATTAGTTGCTGAAATTGGGGTTTAAATGAAATCTGACATCTAGCTAGCAGCTCTTTCATTCATTCAATTAATTCTTATTTATTGAACATAGATTATTGCTATTAGTAGTACAATGCTATTTATGGCAGTTTCGCTCATCTCGAAAGTCACAAGGACTGAGGAATTTTGATTGAAATGTACTGAGGACTACAATAGGAATAACCAATGATTACTAAGGTAACAAATAAGGAGCTTTTAATTTGATACAGGAAAATTCAAAAATATTGCCTGGAGGAGGTTACAGTAAGGTCTAAGCAAAGATCTGAAAGATATTTAAGAGTTAGTTGAGTAAAAGAAGTAGTAGACATGGTGCTTTCCAGTGCATGCAGAATCTCAGAGGCAAGGCACAGTATGACTACAGGCATTTCAGTAAGGCTCGAGCCTCTCCCGTCTTCACGTAAAAATCTTCACAAAGGCAGAGAATTCTGCTTCTCGAGGTGGATAGAGTGTTGTTACCTACCCTACTCCATTGTTACATACCCTCATGGGGAAATATTGCTAGAAAATAAAAGAAGTAATTCTTTAGGGAGACAAAATTATCTCTTGGGATTTTTAGTCTTCATAGTTAAAATGCTGACAGAATGAAGATTTAGAGATAATAAGAGTTCTGGTCTCAGTATATGCTGGGGATTGTAGGTTATTTTTCATTTATTTCTTCATTCCACTGATTCAGAGTTCCAGGGGCCTTAACAATGGCTTCAAAAGGTTTTGGACTAATTCAGAAAGTTGAACTAGAACCTGATATTTTAGTTTTAGTTATTCACATGAATCACACTCTAGCTGAAGATCTGTGAAAGAGATTCCACCAGTCACGATGGAGACAATAAAACCAAGGGTATGTGGTGTGTGGTGAAATGTGTTCAGATAGGCTTGGTTTTGGTTTGGTTTTTGCCTCGTGCAAAGATGTATTTGGAAAGAAGAAATCTTAGAATAAGAAAATTATAGAAAAGAGATTTAGCTTTTTAAAGTCTCAAAGAAACAAATTTGAAAATCATTTACTGGATAAAACAGATAAAATTTTTGAAGGCATTTTCAACAGGATATAAGATGCCACAATATCTTAAACAAAAAAGCAGAAAACCTGGATCAGACAATGGTAAAGACAGAAAAAGAGTGAGGTAAAAAGACAAGCAGACAAGAAGCAAAAACAACGAGATCACAGGAAGAGGACTCTGAATAGACGTATTAAAAAGAAACCAAAATTGCAAGAGTAGAATTCAAATACGCACTGAAGATAGCAAAGAAAAGGAATGATAGTGAAACCCAAAAATGTTAGATGCAAAGCTGGGAAAATCTCCCCAGTGAAGAAAAATGAAGGACAAATACTAAGTATCATACTAATGTGATGAGATCAAAGATGGCAGCTTTGCAGGTCACATGCTCACCTAGAAAGAGACAATCAGAAAGATCAACAACCCTAAAAAATACTTACATATTCAAATTGAAAGATTCACAGTGTTTGTTTACATACATATGGCAGAAATCGTGTCAGGCAAATGTTGAATTATAACATTAAAGAGAAATCTTAAAGTTTTTAAGGGAACAAAAGAGAAAAACAAAACAAACAAATACAAAATTTTCACAATGTACAAAGCAACAATATCAGACTAGAATTAAAATTCTTTTATAAAACTCTGCATGCTAAAATATAATGAAGCATTATTTCAGAATTTTGAGAAAAAAAAGTGTTCTATCATTTACAAATCAATAAATGATTTATTTTATTTTTAAAGATATCATAAATAGTCAACACACAAGAGACCAGAAAATATCTTGCATACATGTCATTTTGAAATAAAGTAATTTTAAAATATATATGAATTGAAGATGGATACCACTGAATCAAGAGAAATACAATTTAGGTGCTCAGAAATTCTGGGCTTTTATTAAAGAACAAATGGTAAGCACTAATATAATTTCAGATTTTACTCTAACTAATAATTATAAATGGAAATGTTCAAAATAAATCCCAAGGAGAATTTGTATAACATAAGTTACTAACAGTAATCTGATATTCTGTTGACATAGACAAGATAGAAGAAAGGATGAGACTGAAGCAAAAGCATACTATCTTTAATTTTTTAAATAATATTAATGGAAAAATTACAGATGTGAATAGTATAAAGCAAGAATATTAGAAAATACAAAAAGTTAAAAGTCTACTTCAGCCTTTTGAAACACCAAGTATATAATAAAAGAGTAGGAAAGATTTTGAACATCATAATGGAAGTTTCATATGTATATATATAATAGGCTGCTATATATTATATATAGGCTACTATATATACATATATAGTATGTGTATATGTGTGTGTGTGTGTGTGTGTGTGTGTGTGTATGTACAGCAGCATATTCCGTGATCTGGCAGCAACTTCGTGGTTAGGTATACTTTTGATAGTTCATTGAGTCATATATTTAAGATTTGTGATTTGTATGTATTTGTACATTATACTTTAATTCAAAATTCAAAATTGTTTCCACCTCTGGCAGTTGTGAATAGGGCTCTATAAACATTCATGTACAATATTTTTCTCTGAACACTTGCTGTAAAGTCTTTCGAGTAGGTATCTAGAGTGGAATATGGTATAATGAAATAGAGTCAAATGATAATTCTATGTTTCACTTTTAATGAACCTGCAAACTATTGTTCACAGCACATGTGCCATTTACATTCCCATCAGGAATGTATGAGAGTATCAGTTATTCCGCACCCTTGCCAATATTTGTTATTTTCCCTTGTTTTAGGTGCTAGCCATCCTAGTGGTTGCAAAGTGGCATCACATTGTGGTTTTAATTTGAATATCCCTAATGACTAATTACATGGACGTCTTTTCATTGTTCTTCTTAGTGTTCAAAATAGCATTTTAAACAGAAAATTACATGTAAATGTAATTCACTTGGATATAAGTGACATTTTCAAGTGTAAAAAGATTGCATATAAATTTAAAAACTGGAAGTATATAGGCGAGAGAAGAAAAAATGATTATTTTCTCAAAAAAAAAAACCCCAAAATTACAAGAAAAAGAAAGAAGAGTATACCAGACATGAATTATAGAAAAATTTCTAGGAATATGTTATTCATTATTACATTAGAAAATTTGTAATCTCAGTAGAACAGATACTTAAGAAAATAATACTTAAAGTTGACACTTAAAGTTTTATATCTTAACGGATAAAAAACAATGAATAAATAAGTTATCACAGATGGTCTTATCCATAATCTGTTTAGAATAATTAACTATAATTTATTAAATATTCCAGAAACTGAATGCTACCTGATTCATAATTCCTAGGTGCCTAAGTCTGGCAGATACTGCAAAAACAATATAAGGCCATAGTTAAGAATGTGTAGAAGTAAACATGCTAATATAATACACCAAATCAATTATACAGTATTCACAAAGCATACTTAATTAAAGAAAAAAGGACATAGAATTTTTATCCA
>RJWJ010024829.1:0-24495 GCA_004363605.1 Indri indri | reverse complement strand
TTTTTCTTTGTAACCCTCATGGGTTATCCCACATAGGTCTAGCATGTGAGGCTCCTCCTGGTCTGACCTGAACCTTCGTCCTGAGTTCAAATCCCTGCCCTGCCGGTAACTAACACTCTGACCTGGGCCAAGTCATTCAGCCTCTCCACGTTCAGTCGCCACCTCTGTAAACGGAGATGACAAGAATGCCTATTTTGTGGTGTTATTATGAGGATTAAATGCGACGATAATTTCGAAGGGCTTAGCACCACCAAATAGACAGTAGTGCTCAATAAATGCTCACTGTTATTACTTCCCACTCTGCCCCTCGACTAAGGCATGTATATTTTTCCTCCGTATCTTTCCTCAACACTTCCCCTTGGCCTAGACTATCTGCTGCTCCCCTCAGCCCCTTCTCTCCAGCCAAGCCCTTTTCATCCTTTTCAAAATTTGCCTGAAGTCTATGCCTCCGTTGATTTGTCCAGCCCATGGGGCCCCCTCTCTCTCTCTTAAATTTGGAGCCCTTGGCAATCTTTATCACTCATTAATCCAGAACCACATACTGCCTCATAACAGTCTTTTCACTACTTGTTAGTTTATCGTCACATATTTTCAACCAAATTGTAAGGTCCTTGAGTACAGGAAGCTCGCGCGGTGCTTGTGTGTTAACGTCCACGGCCCTGCCCCAAACTCCGGGAATATTTGCTGAATGAAAGGTTGTGTCCTTAATAGACTCACCAGAGAATTAAGGTATTGAGTCGTATGCCTTGGAAAGAAGTAACAGGCAATGTGAGAACACCTATTTTTAAATGTTTTGGCTTCAGGGTTTAATTTGGCTGTGTTAGCATTGGATCTGTTTTCAGCAGGGCTTGGGACATTTTTTCCTCAACACGAGTTTCTTGGCTGAAATGCAGTGGGGTTGCCACTCTGCAGTGAGACTGGTAACTGTGCCATTCAAAATAGGTGAATTCCATGTGGGGGAAAGTTGAGAGCCAGCTTTTGGAACTTTGATTTTCTTACCTCCCAGATTTAAAAGAACAACTCTGCCCCAGTGAGACAATAGATGGAGATGTGAACTTCTGCGCTTGGTCTACATGATATTTGCCACCACCACCCCACAAAAAGGGGCAGAAACAAGGTGAAATAAATGATTTCCAGCATTCTCTGAATTCCCGCAACAATATTGAAATAGATATTTTCCTAAAGAGGCCATTATAAGCTATTGGGCTTGGCCATTGCAGAGTGGGTCTTTTCCATCCAAAGTTATTTAATTTGTGCTTATTATTATTGCTGCAGAAACAGTTTTGGATCCTGTCCTTTCTTTCCACTCTCATAAATATAGTCAAAATAGCTGCACATAACTACTGGACAAGGGTCCAAGTCTGTTACCATATCCAGATGTCTCCACTGTTCCTTCGTGACCAGTCATAGCTTCCTTATCATTTTGTAGATGGACAGGAACTCTCTGTCCAATTGCTGAGCACTTAGGAGTCCTATCGTCTTTTCCTTTGGCAGTCATTTATTTGAGGACCTGCAATTGCTAAGGTTTTAACTTCATGATACTATTTAATCCTCAAAACACCCCCATGAAGGAGCTCATATAATTATCTTTGTTTAGCAGAGGACAGAAATCAGACCTAGGATCATCCACCAAGGGACTATGCGGCACGACCTGGACGTGAGGAGCATTTGGCCATCTGGGGGTGGGGGGTGGTGTACGTTGACCACTGGGATACAGGAGACAGGAAGGAGTTGAGAGGGTAAATTCCACCTCTTCCATGGAGTTGTAACCCTTCTAGAGAAGTCCCCTCTGGGAGCAGACAGCCAGTTGCACACTCTGCTGGTGCTCTTGATGGCTCATTATGATGTCATGACCAGCACAGCAATGTGATTTTGCATCTTTTCTTGCCTTACAGCTATTTTTCCTCACCCTCACTGCCCTAGTTCTGCGCTTCCCAAACAAAACACCAGCACTTTAATACTTGATTCAGGCTCTACTTTCTTGAGGACCTAGGCTAAGACAGTTATTTTCCCAATTTACAAAATTGGATTACTGTATAAAACTGGTTCATCGAGGCATGAAGAGAATAATGAGCATAGTAACATAAACTATAATTCAGAAAAGCATTCCAAACATAGGCAGTGAGTAGGAATCTCTTGTGAATATAGAATATGAGTCTATGGGGATCAAACAAGTGATTATCTCACATAAGAAACAGAAAAAGAAAATCAAGTTGGATATAGTCTCTAGTGTATTATCTTCTGCGAAACTTTGTCAAATTTGCTTTATTTCCACACAAAAACTCTGAGACCTCCAGTAAAACAATTGAGTTTTTCTATGACAGGCACAAAATAATACTTTGCACTATGCAGTTTTGTTGCCAAAACCTTAGAGAGATCATTCAAACTCCCACTCCTTATACTAAAAACAGGTAGTTTACTTTGCTGCCAAGAAAACCAGCCCCAAATTTACAAATGTTATGCCAAGAGAAAAAGCAGAAAGTTTTATTCACAAAATCTCTTTATAAAACATCTGTATGCACATCACATAAAATTCAATGGCTTCAAATGTGGAAAAGCCATTATTATCATGTGTGTATGAGCAGATATTTTACTTTTTATAGCTGGATAAAAATGCCGTGTCCAAAGTATGAATCAACGCTTGGCTTATGTATAAGTCAAGTTAGGCCAGGCAACATGGAGCAACAAATAAACCCTGAAACGGGGCCTTTATAAAGTCTGATGCAGCTGGGTGCCCGCCTTCCACAGTGTGGCTGTGCCATGTAGAACGATCGTCTTCCAACATTACTGCAGCTTGGGAAGAAACGAAGGAGGCACACAGCTCTTAAATACCTTGGCCTGGAATGCCACACTGAGAAAGGCCAGGAAAGAAACGCCAGGAAGAAACAACATGAGGACAATATGCCATTGTCTCTGCCGTGGTACTTGTACGAGAGAGAAGTATTACTGGCTATGTTGTTGCTGACCACCAGCAAGAACCCATGCTATGGGAAAATGGGGTGTGTGTGTGTGTGTTTGTGTGTTTGATTAAATAACCAACCGAGGAGATATGAAGTGCTGCATCTGAATGTCAAGTCGCGTCCTGGGTTGTCCTCAAAGAACAGCCAAGGTCAATAACGTGCTCCTGACCTTAATTCAGTATTTAAGAAAAGGAAGCAAATTGCATGTAATCCAAATGCCTGCACTTCTCTTCTGTGTGTTATGACAAGAAACAAGCAGCAAATATCAGACACTACCTTTCCAAATCAACTAAGATGGCTTTCAGAGTAAAGAATGCTCACATGAAGTTTTGAAGTGAAGAATGATAATTTCAGTAAAGATCATATTTGTGATTTCAGGAAGTTTGTTCAAGTGTCATCTCACAACAAAATTTTCAGTATCTTGCAAGACCCGAATCAATCACTTGAGGCCCAAACTATAAAAATTCTTAGCTTTGAAAATAAGCTATCCAGATTTCTTAAGAAAACCAAGCTGTACTGAAACTGGCTCAATCCCGGAGAGCTGGCTTCTTTCCCAACTCTAGGTGATTTCCTTCACTCAGTGAAATAGATTGATGACACATTGTTGGGCATATTTAAAAACTCATTCCCAAATGTTGCAATAGAACATGAAGAAATTATTTCCAGGGATATATGCAACCCCTCTATCCACCGCAATCTCCCAAGCAAGCATTCCATCTCTCAGCTTCTGAGCAAGAGCCCGTCAGCATGGCAACCGACAGCATGCTAGCAGGTGTCCTGGAGAGACATCTCCCCAGAGATTCTGCATTTTTGATGAAGTTACCAAGCACTTGCCATTCACAAATACCTGTGTCTTTGAGGTAGCATGATCTAATTCATTAGAAACAAGGAATAAGAAGAAAACAGAAGAAAAGAAAGAAAAAAAAAGAAGAAAACCTCATCTGTGCATCAGGCCATTTGTGTTCTAGCTGGATACATATACCTTGGTAAAATATTACAAAAATATTATCCCTGTCATTAGTATGAAATACATTCTTTAAAATGTTAAGAAATATGTCTAATTCAAACTGTGATGAATCTTTAAAATTTTTCTGAAATTGCCTGAGTGTGTACCACATGCCATTAAGTGGCCCATAAATGAAGAAAAAAAAAGTTCCAGGAACACCCTTACCTACTTCTTTAAACAGCTTTTGGCAAGTCAGTAGAATTTGGGGGGAGGCTTATCTCCTGGTTCCTGTTAGCTTCTGTGCCCCAGGGGAGACCAGGCCAGCAGAAACCTAGAAGGGATGTAGTCCTGGAGCTCCTACTTGCTTTGGCTCTCCTTGTCCCCTGGTCTGCAGGTCTGAGCAGGAATATACAAACACTCAGGGCCCCGTAGTGAATTTCCATCCAAATGTAAAGCAAATAATCATTAATTAAAGGCCTAGAGGACAACAGCAGCTATCAGCCAAAGGAAAAGATCTCTACCCAATTGATTATGCGCTCCGGGAGGCAGCAAGGTTTGGCTGATGTTGCAGGTTGTCAAATATTGCAGCGTTTTTCAATTTTTTTTTTGCCAGCAACACTTTAAGAAATTTCATAACACAGCCCAGTACACACACACACACATTTATATACGTACATAACTGAGACAACATTTTCCCAAATCAATACTTCCCCCCTTTTTCCCCATTGAAATGCACTCTGATATTTTCTCTTATTTTTCATTCTGCTCTACTCTGCTTCATTTTGTAAAATGTTGCTCAAATGGTGAATAGACCAGGGGCTTCCAGGGATTCTGAACAGGATGGGGCATGACTGAAAAGATGTCACATCCATCTTTGTGGTGAGGGAGCAGTTCCGTGTCTTGATTGTGGTGGTGGTGGTTATACAAATCTACACTTGTGGAATTAAGGCACACACGCATAAAGGTGTGCATGTCAAAACTGGTGAAATCCCAGTAAGGTTGGCAGTCTGTAATAGTTAACTGTATTGTGCCAATGGCAATGTCCTGATTTGGATAATGCATCATAGTTACATAAGATGTTGCCATTGGGAGACCCTGGGTGATAGTATATAGACCTCTCTGCTCTATCTTTGCAATATTTTGTGCATTTATAGTTTTTTTAAAAAAGTTTTTAAAAATATTGCTTAAGACCCATTAAGTTGATATCATGAAGTCATAACCCACAGTTTTAAAATTAAGGCTTAATTCACCAGGGTGGGCATTGGACTAATAAGCAGTTGTGGCTCATGAACTGATTTTTCTGAAGCTGTAACCTATGCAGACCAATATTTGAGCTGATTGGAACTCTATGACTTTAAGTCCTATCAACGGCCCAATGGAGTTGGACTGCAAGAGATCGCACTGACAGTCTTGTGTTCTATTTTGTTTGTGTGTCATCCTCTAAATGTCCCTACACTATCCCACCCCCTATTTTTAAAAAAAGACAATTTCTCCTAATTCATCACTTGGACATTAGATGAGTGTTTCTCAAATCACGGTCCTTGACATTCCTGTGTCACCTAGGGCGCTTGCTAAAAAGGAAGATTCTTGGTACTCACTGAGACTTCTCGGAAGCGGGGCTCAGAAACACACATTTTAAACAAGCTCCCAAGAGATTTTTAGGTTATACACACCGGTGTATTGGGAGGCTTGGAGAAGTTTGCTAAAACTGGACACATGAAAATGTGAATGTCAGTTACGACGGCCACCGAAAGCGAATTTGAGTTGAAAAGTTCCTCTGCTGTGAAAACAGAATTTCAGAGGGTAACTTTCTTTCCAATTTATATGCTCCTCGAGCAATAAAGTTTTCGATGTTGACATAAGCCAAGTTTCCTACCTTTTACAGTAAAAACATTAGTGACTCAGTTTCTCCAAGTGTGAAGACAAAAATTCCAGTAATCTCTCTAATTCATAGCACTTCCATAGATAATGACCGTTTGTTCTCAGATGGAAGTAATTTCATTAGCATAAGTGGATGCATATTTTATAAACATGGGCGCATGTGTTTCATATTCTACTCTTATTTATTTACGCATTCTGTAAACACATGTATACACAAAGCCACATGGACATTTTTAGGGGAGCACATGGAACACTGTGCACATGTAAATACCACAGTTTTTGCCTTGAAGGCTTTTTTCTCAGGTGGCAAATCAATTACTGCTGAGAGGATCTCAGTTACTACCTTTCCAGGGTAAAATTGGCCTCTGCAGTGAATCACACTCTGAAATTTTCCTCAGCCTCCTTCCTGTCCTCAAAATACCCTGCCCTCTTAATGCTCTAATTTACTGGAAAAATAATGCATCCTACAATATTCATGGTTTCTAATATGTTAATATCATAGCCTTCTCAAATAACACAGCTCTAAATCCCCAATACCTAAACTTAATGAAGAGAAGTTCAGTCAGGTTGTTGAGGTGGCTACTTTCTGCCCTGTAGATCTTACAGTTCCCTTCTGTTAACACCTTGGACATCCTTGGGGTCAAGTTAAAATAAACCTGGTTCTGGAAAGTCAGGTGTGCACAGAGCAGGGGGTGGGAGAATGAGAAAGGTAGTGATGGTCAGTCCTAGATTTTAAAACAGCATCTCTCTTCTATGCCTCCCCCTTGAGACAGAAATAGACCCAAAAGTTATCTCTTACATCAAAAAACAATAAGTTAACAACAACTCAGTGTCTTCTGAGCTAAATTGGATTTTTTTTTTTTACTAGGTACTAACTACAAGTTGAGAGGGAAAAGATTGCCAGGTAGAAATTGTGCTCCCTAAAGCTCTCTTTCTTTAAATGGCCTATTTTGTTCCAGGAACTGTGCAATCCTTTTTTCTCTCTCTTTAAATTTGTGAAGTCTTATTTTTTTTTTTCTGATAGTGAAAGCAAAAATAATAACTGTCTTCTACTGAGTACTTACTCTGTGCCAGATACGTACTAAGTTCTTTACATTAATAGATGAAAAATGGATGCTCAGAAAGAACCAATAGCTGGCTCCAAGTTAAACAGCTAATTAGCAGCTAAGCCAAATCTGAACCCAAAGCCCATGTACTGGACAATGTTCCCCCAAATTCATGTGCTTCACCGAACCTCAGAATGTGGCCTTATTTGGAAATGGGGTCCTTGCAAATGTAATTAGTTAAGGTGAGATCGTTCTGGAGTAGGGTGAGTCCCTAATCCAGTAGGACTATTGTCCTTACAAGAGGAGAGGAGACCTAGACACACAGGAGCGTGCTACCTGATGGCGGAGGGGGCAGAGATTGGAGTGACCAGGATCGCAGGTAACACCAGGAGCCCTGTTGACAACTCGATTTCTGACTTCCAGCCTCCAAAACTATGAAACAATAAATTTTGGTTGCAATCCGGGGGGCTTAGAGTAACCGAAATTTATTGTTTCACAGTTCTGTAGGCTAGCAGTCGGAAATCGAGTTATTGTTTCAATTGCTTCCCACTTTGTTACAGAAACCATATGGAACAAATACAGCCATGACCTAAAGCAATATACCTCCAACCTGCTTAGTGGATGGATTCTGGAAAGCAAAGAGAATTTACAAAGTGCCCATGACCCCACATCTAGAACCAATCGCTGTGGATTGTATACTTTCAAGTTTTCTTCGCTTCCTCTCAACAGCCATTCCATCCACGCCCACCTTTTAAAAAGTATTTTCCTCTCTTGTTGTTTGATCAACTGTACTCTTTATGGGATGTGCTTTTAAAACAATGAGAATGGCCGTAAACTCCAGAATCCTGTTTTTTATCACCACCATCCTCCTCCTCCTCCTCCTCCTCATCATCATCATCAACATCATATTCATTTCAGCTCATTGAAATAGGTCCACTTGAGATGGTAAGTGGACCCACCTTTGATTTGAAATACGGTCACTAAAAATGGAGCGGCTGGCTACCGTGCGATGCCCAGAAGATGGCAGTGTGGATCACAAAACCACATAATCCACACTGCGCCTGGGAACCACCAGCCCATGAATCCCTCTGGTATAACCCGCAGGCCCTGGGCTCCCTGGGGCCTTCACAAATGGTCCTGGAATCAGCAGTCAGGTCACTAACTACCCTGAGAGGCCACTTGGAGTGAATATTTCCCAGCTTTCCATGGTCCCTTCTTATTATTAAAGAGAAAAACGTTGAACTACAACTCTAATCTCTTCATTTGAAGAAACAGTTCAGACACTGGAGATTTTCGTTACCAATATTTCCATGTATCAACTGTAATCTCTATATTCTGTCCCCTACTGACCTAAAGGTTTAAGGGAGGAATCCCAGTTCCGGTACTGTGGATAAAAGGAGGAAGGGCTGAGAAAATGAAATGGGGAGAGCTTGAAAGGAGCAATGAAATAGAACACCAGGATCCACTTCTTTAATGTTTACTAGCTGTGTGATCGTGAGGTATTCACTTAACCTCTCTGAGCCTAAGTATCCTCATCTATTTTGTTTTATTTTTTTCATTGGTGTAATATATACTGCTATTCTGTACTCTTGTACCACAGCTTAAATGAGAAAATGACTATTAAAACTATAAAATAGCATTTTTATTATCACATATTTTTAGTATGATCTAGCAGTGATTCTCAAACATTATCATAGATCGGAATCATCTGGAGGGCTTATTAAACCATGAATTGCTGAGCCCACCCCCAGAGTTTCTGATTCGATAAGTCTTGGGTGGGGCCAGAGAATTTGTAGCCCTAACAAATTCCCAGGCGATACTCATGTTGCTGGTTCAAGGAAGACACTTTGAGAACCACTGGGCTAGAGCAAGTCTAGAGATTTTGGTAATTTTTGAGGCCTTCTGCAAGTCTTGAAACTTCCTAGGCTACCTTTTAATGCAAAATTAAGGAGAGTATTTCACAAAATTAGGAAGTGCTGTCCTAGCCTTTAGTGTGTGTATGTGTGTGTGTTTTCAATGTCTAGATGTAGCCAAAGAGTAACCATCTTGTGGATCATACCATTTCCAGTGGGCGTGTGATTTTCACAAGCAAGTGTTTTCTGCCTTGTGGTGCCTACAGCTCCACTCACCAAGACTGCCACCAGGAGCTGGAGGCTACTGAGTGGATAATGGGATGAATGCGGCTGGCAGGGTTCCCTTGAAGGCCAGAAGAGAAGCTTAATAAGGGCCAGACCTCTCTTCAGAATGCTACAGGAAGTGGTTGTTAAGTGTTTGTGTCACTGCTGGCCGCTTACCTGACTCCATTTTCCCTATAACTTTTAATATATATAAACTTTTAATATGTTATTTTATATATACATAAAATAACATATAACTTTTAATAATTTCCTTGTTTATTAGGTTTATTTCTTGCTTATTGTCTATCTTTCTCTCTACCCTCCAAGTACAAAGAACAAAGAGTTTTGTTCACCTTAATATATCCCAAGAACAGTGGCTGGCAAATAATAGGCATGCAGATATTTTGCCGAATGAATGGATAAACACCAGCAGTGCTCTTCCTTTCCTAGCCACTTATGATTTTGTGAAGCACCTTCATTTGAGCCTACTTAACACCTTCAAGAGTAGCTGTGAGGAATGCCACATCGTTTCAGCAAAACACACACCAACCATTGTGAACTATAAAACCCAAGTATTTGGGGAGGAGGACCCAAATCCTTGGTCACATCTTAACCCAATCAAAATTCACAACAGTACATCAGAAGTTAGCCAATGTCGGTGGACACGGAATTCCAGAACCAAAGACATTAGTGCTGAAAGGGACAAAGATATTCTCTGAGTCCCAGTGCTCTACAGATGAGGAAATGGAAGGGCCCTTGCTCCCCCACAGCTGGCTGAGAAACAAATAAGGAGTGAAGGTCAAGGTTACCTCTCCCAGGCCAGAGCCCCTGCCTAGGTTCTCTCTTGGACACCCTGAGGCCATGAACCCCCTGATGACACCCTCCCACTAACTGCATGTGGACATGAGGCAAATGAGAATGTATGATGACTGGTGACCAGCGCCCAGCATGCACAGAAGGCTCACTCCTGTCACTTTGTGGGCCTCAAAATAACATAACCTGAATTTTACACAGGTTTTGGCCAGGTGCGGTGGCTCACGCCTGTAATCCTAGCACTCTGGGAGGCGGAGGTGGGAGGATCACTTGAGGTCAGGAGTTCAAGACTAGCCTGAGCAAGAATGAGACCCTGTCTCTACTAAAAATAGAAAAAAAAAAAAAAATTAGCCAGTCAACTAAAAATAGAAACAAACAAAAAACATTAACCGGGTGTGGTGGCTCACGCCTGTAGTCCCAGCTACTCGGGAGGCTGAGGCAGGAGGATCGCTTGAGCCCAGGAGTTTGAGGTTGCTGTGAGCTAGGCTGACACCACAGCACTCACTCTAGCCCAGGCAACAAAGTGAGATTCTGCCTCAAAAAAAAAAAAATTTTACACAGGCTCTGGCTCATACTTAAAGCATGTGGTAGGGTTTATGGGATTATGATTTGGTGATGCACTTATGTCTTCTATGGTCTACAGATTCTAAGATCAAAACTGTGTAGCTACTCTTACTGGTCTGACATCCTGCTTTTTATGATCCCAAAACTTGTCATTTGAGTTTTGGGATGAAACTAATCATAGGCTTAGAAAGGGTGGTTCAAGATGATGATTAAGGTTCTGCCTTGAAAGCCCTAATAGACTGGGAAGATTTAAAAGTAGAGGCTCAGAGGAAATAGAAGCTCAGAGAAGGTATAAACTGAAGAAAAAAGATGTGGACACGTAAATAAACATTCTCGAAGTCCAACCAGTTAGAAGGCAGCATTAGTAGAATGAATGTCCCTTGAACCCTGACAGTGTTGCAGGCAGCCAGCCAAGTGTTTCATCTTCAGTAATATCCAATTCCCTATCAAGCTGCATAGTACACACTAGGTTGAACCACACAAAATTGCCATTTTTATAAGTCAAAATTGGTTGAGCAGCAACAATATTATTTGGCTCAAACTAAAAAAAAAGTCATTCCCATTTTACAGATAAGGAACCTGAGCCTAAGAGTGGATAAATAACCTGGCCTTAGTCATTGGATAGAAAATGGTAGAGTTCTGAATCCAAATCTGATAGACTCCAAAGGCTGTTCTCTTCCCACTATACACTATGGGGCTAGAAAGAAGGTGAAGTTCAGGAAAAGCCGTAAGCGATTGCACTGTTTGTATTGTACTGGTCAACATTTCTTTTAATAACTTATAGTTCTTTACTCTTCCTTTGTAGTCATAAATAATGCACTTTAAGAAAATTGCAAGTACTATCTTGAAAGAGCTCTAAGTACTAAAAGAACCACAAATGGCTGATGTCAGGTTATCAAATTTTAATAACATTATTTTGCTACAATACAACATCTATCCTGCTAAAGAGAATGTTCCAAGGACTTATTATGTGATTATAAAATAATAAGACTCTTCACAGAGTGATGAACAAAAGGAAATTCCTGCTTGTAGCAACACTTAGCAGCTCTTAATTTTTTTAAAATCCTAAACATATAACAATACTTTCTCAAGCAAGAGTAAATAAAACACAAAGTAAGTATAAGTGAGGAACTGAATGAAACATGACCCAAGATTAATCTGATATGTGTTAATGACACTCCTAACAATATCCTAGGGTGATAATAGTCATAAAGTTTGGTGATTTCTCAAGTGACTGTGATGAGAATGGCTTTTACATAGAACCAAGTTGAATCTTTGGGATTTTCTCTTCTTTCTTGTCCTAGTATCACTGTTGACAATTTCCCTTGCATGGCACCTTAATACGTGCAAAGCAAATGAATGATATTAAAAGACCAGCATTAGGCCGGACGCGGTGGCTCACACCTGTAATCCTAGCACTCTAGGAGGCCGAGGCGGGCAATTTGTTCGAGCTCAGGAGTTCAAAACCAGCCTGAGCAAGAGTGAGACCCCGTCTCTACTAAAAATAGAAAGAAATTAATCGGACAACTAAAAATATATAGAAAAAATTAGCCGGGCATGGTGGCACATGCCTGTAGTCCCAGCTACTCGGGAGGCTGAGGCAGGAGGATTGCTTGAGCCCAGGAGTTTGAGGTTGCTGTGAGCTAGGATGACGCCATGGCACTCTAGCCCAGGCGAGAGAGTGAGACTCTGTCTCAAAATAAATAAATAACCAGCATCTTTGTATCATTTTATCAGACAGTTGGGTAACCACTGTGCTAAACACTCTGCTTCACAGGGATGAAAACAAGGCAGAAGCTAAGCGTTTCTCTGACTACTCACACCGTATGTCTTACAGTGAAATTTCTGGTATCTGACACTGACTGGTAGATGATCTATGTACAGAACAGAAACAGCTTTGGAGTTCATGGGAATCTGAGGCTACAGCATTAAGAGGGGTAAACACGTGAGTGTGTCTATTTCAAGTTTCCTCGTCTACACACAATGGATGGGAAATATTGCTATTTTCACGGTACAAATAGCTACTCTCCAATAATTGGCTTTTTCTAAATGTGACAAGCAGTGACAAAAGAGATGTAGACACACAAGAGGCCATGTCAGAGATGGGAATTTATAAAGACTGGGGTAAACAAATTATATATGAGATTTCTTATGACAAGTTCATTTACTTAAGGACCTGGATCACAATCAAATATATAGGATGCTTTGTGATATCCGTGATGTACTCTGTCAACTTAGTTAAGATGGAACCAAGTTTGCTTCCCAGAATATCCTGCCTGTGTGGAGAGAGATTAGAGATAGTTACGTTCAGGTTATAATTTTCCAAAAGAGAAAATTGCGTGAGGAAGTGAAGCAACAGTCATAACTTTCTGAAGGTCATTGTGGTCAGATGCAGTGACAGACATTCCCAGCCATGCCGGAGGTTCTAGCTTGTTCTGTCTCCTGTGCTCCATGTTTTGCCCTCCTTCCTGGCCACTGGCCCTGCTGACCAACGGCAGCCCCAGGCCCATCCCCAGGTGCTGGGCCGTGGAGCCATGGCTACACCCCCACACTCCCCACCACCGCACCCGCCCACCCTGCTTCTTGGTGGCCCCACCTCAGGGACTGGGTGTGCTTGGGCTTCTGGGATCAACTGGTTGCTGGCTCTTCTGATCCCCCAATTTCCTGTCAGGCCCTCTCTTCCCCAGCGCCTCCCACCATGGTGTAAGTTCTAATTCCCATAATAGACACCATATTCCAGGACTCACAGCGGATCTGCTTTTCTGATTGGATCCTAATACAAACAGTAACAGCTTAATTTGTCATTGCTTTGTTGTTTTTGAAATGTAATACATATCCCTAATTTTAAAAATCAGGCAATACAGAAAAGCACCAAAAAAAAAAAAAAAAAAAAAAAGCAATCACCCCAAATCCCACTTAGTCTCACCAGAAATAGGTTTCGTGTTAATTTTCCACAAATACACTGGTGGGGTTCAGTGCATACTAAAGCCACTCACAGAAAGGAGGAGGAAAAGATTATAATAGATCTGGGTAAATAATTAAATTTTGTACCACTGCCACTGGGTTCTCTTTGTGGATTATCTTTTGAATTAAAAAATAGATATATTTCCCATTCCATCAACCTGATTCATAAGCATATACGTTAAAGAGAATTTTAAGTGGCATTTCCCCTTCATTTTAATTAGGGCCCACATAGAACATTTTTGCTCCAATTGTAATGAGAACCACGCACACCTCCCCTCCTCAACCAAAAGCAGCAATTAAGAGTCCTCCGTGGCACGCTCCATTTCTAACTTGAGCATCACTGCATTTTTTTCCCAGAAGAGCAACCTCTTGGGAAAAGAGTCAGGCTACTTTGGGTAAGATGTCATAGCAACAGCTTAAACTGAAAAAGGATAGTGGAAATATATCTTTTCAAACTTTCCAAACCCAGACTTATGCTCCTTTCTGCTTTTAACCATGGAAGACCCGAATAGGAGATGAGAAATTGGGATCGTGCTTTTCTTTAAAGGCACCGGTAAGTTCCCCTCCTGGAAACACGTTAGAAGAGAAAAGCTTTAGCCCTTTGCCCTTTGTCATAGATAGGTCCCAAGACCTTTCCAATGTACAAATTCTCCACCGTGGACCTCAGCACAGAACAACAAAACTGAATTGAGCTGTGGTTGCTGAACAAATGGCTGAGCTCCCTCACCAGCCCAGAGGCTCCCACCATGGACCAGCCTCCCAGAACCAGGGATTCTAGTCTGTGCTGAGGCAAAAGTGTCATACGACTGCATTGCGAGGACTTCTCAAATAGCTGAAAGCTCAAATATTGAATCTGCAAAAGCTAAGAGTAATGTAGTAATGTATTTGACTGCTAGTCCAAAGAGCCAAAGTTCAGTTCTATCTCTGTTGTACAGGGTGAAGATAAAAATAACATAATGTTAGTGAAAATGTTTTGTAAATTACAAAATGCCATACGAACATACCATATCATGACAACCCAAGTGTCTGATAAGTGACTGTGTTAACCCCAAAGCATTTCTCAAAATTTCCACCCTCTCTCATGGCCCTATATTCTCATGGTCATCTCAGGCTCTCTCCCTCTGCTTCCACTGACTTCCATTTCTGCACCGCCTCAGGTTCTCTACTTGCTGCTCATGTTCCCTGTGTCAACCCAGATGTGGAATTTGCACCCTATCCTCAGTTTCTCCCCGAAGAAACTTCACACAAGGCTTATGCCTGTAGCATAGACTTTACTAAGGTCTGTGAGGAAACAGAGTAGGTTTACGTGGCAGGTACTCCAAATAACTTAAAACTGAGTCTGTTCTGAAAAATCCTTTAGCCATTCTACCATACTGAGTAAAACTCTCCTTCCTGTACTCTTTAAACTGTTTTCTTCCCAAGAAACAAAAATGCATCCAGGCTGCATTCTTCCTTTTTCTCCTGCTACACACCCTGCCTGACAACAGGCCTCCCTCTCGCTTACTTAAAAGCACCATGTGCACTCTGCCCAAACAATGTGCCATCTACCCAGATGCCTGCGTTTCTTCCTCTCTTCCAGTCTCTGCAGGGGAAGGGGGTGGTGTAGAAATGTTATCTCTCCTGGAATATAAATTATGCCACCATCACCACTCCCCTTTAGAAGACAGAAGCAGCTACAGTCCATTTGTGTTTTAAAACAAGTTTTTGAATTGTTCACTCATTCATTCAACAAATATGTATGGATGCTGGGATGCATCAGAGAAGGCCTCACTGAGAAGGGGCCATTTTAGCAAAGACCTGCAATATGCCTGGAAGGAATTCATGTAATTGAGGGGCAGGGCACTGGAGACGTTGCAGGCAGAGGGAAGTGCCTGTGCAAGGGTCCAGAGGCAGGTTGCTATCCCATCTGCAACTTTTCCTGTTTGCAAAGGACCTTTTGCCTTTTGCTTTGGTCAAGGTCAAGAATTCCTTTAGGGCTCCAAAGTCCCTCAAATTTATCCTTATTTTCCTTTCGTATTTCCTGTTGATTCTGCCTCCTAAATGTATCTCGAGTACGTTCCTTCCTCTCTTACCTGACCTCTCATTGCAGTCGCTGGTGCATTCATGATTCCTCCCCTGGACTATGGATGCAGCTTCCTAACTGGAGAGTCTGGCCCCATTCTACTCCCATCAGAATGATTTATAATTCAAATCCAAATGCATGGCTCTGCTGCATTAAGTATTTTGATTCCGCCAGCCCCCACAGCCTGCAGAATAAATTTCAGCTTCCCTGGCATGGCTATAGCAAAGATTGTCAGTGCCCACCCCCACCCAGTGCCCCAGCACTTGCTGTTCCAGGATATGCCCACAGCATCCTGTTGCAAGCACCTGCTACCCTGCACTTGAGGGCTTCCTCTTGGCTTCGGGCAATGGGCCGTAAGTGCCGGGAAGTTAATGCTCCCAGGAACAGCCCTTAGCCAGTGATATATGGCAACTGAAGGATAAATTCTCCATCTTCCTTACCCTTGAGGGAAGGGTGAGTGGGAGGGAATAGCTCTGAGGTGAATAGAAAACATTACTGTTGTTTTAAGCCATCCAGTTTGTTGTCCTTTGTTACAGGAGTCCTAGAAAACTAATAATGTTATCTGTTGCTATACATATCAAACTTACTCTAAAATTATTGCCAAAACAATCATTTTCTTTATCTCACAACTTTTCAGGTCAGGAATTTGGACAGGGGCTGGGTGCGGTGGCTACGCCTGTAATCCTAGCACTCTGGGAGGCTGAGGCGGGAGGATCACTTGAGCTCAGGAGTTTGAGACCAGCCTGAGCAAGAGTGAGATCCCGTTTCTACTAAAGATAGAAAACTTCGTCGGGCATCGTGACGCATGCCTACAGTCCCAGCTACTTAGTACCAGGCAGGAAAATTGCTTGAGCCCAGGAGTTTGAGGTTGCTGTGAGCTAGGCTGACACCACGGCACTCTAGCCTGGGCAACAGAGGGAGACTCCATCTCAAAAAAAAAAAAAAAAAAAAAAAGAAAGAAAGAAAAAGGAATTTGGGCAGGGCTCAGCTGGGCCATTCTTCTGTCCTATGTGGTGTACGCTCGGGTTACTCCATGGTGTTCAGCCGGCAGCTGGGTAAGTCTAAGGTATCCAAGACAGCTCTGTTCACTGTCTGGCACTCTGGTAGGATAGCAGAGATGACTAGAAGCAGAGATGATTCAGCCGAGACCATGGCCCAGAAAGCCTACATGTGGTCTCCCCAACATGGCAAATTTAGGGTTATCAGAGTTCTTCCATGGCAGCTCAGGGATCCCAGAGGGAGAGAGTGTTCCAAGAGACCTAGGTAGAATGTCACTTCTACCACATTCTACTGGATGAGCAGATCACTAAGTCCAGGCCAGGTTCAAGAGGTTGGGAATAAAACTCCACCTCAAAATGGGAAGAGGAGGGAAGAGCTGTGGCCACTTTTAGTGAACCTCCCCTTGTGTCAGGGTCTACTTCTGGGAGAACCCGACCTAAGAGACTTGAGGACCTGGCTCCTGCTTATCTCTAGGGTCATCTCGTGCCCTCACATTCACCTCTGGTGCCTGACATACCAGGCTCCTTGTTGTTTTTCTTTTTTCTGTCTTTTTTTTAAGACAGAATCTCACTCTGTTGCCCGGGCTAGAATGCCATGGCGTCAGCCTAGCTCACAGCAACCTCAAACTCCTGGGCTCAAGTGATTCTCCTGCCTCAGCCTCCCAAGTAGCTGGAACTACAGGTGCACACCACCACACCTAGCTAATTTTTCTATTTTCAGTAGAGACAGGATCTCGCTCTTGCTCAGGCTGGTCTCCAACTCCTGAGCTCAAGTGATCCTTCTGCCTCGGCCTCCCAGAGTGCTAGGATTACAGGCATGAGCTACCGAGCCCAGACTCCTTGCTGTTTTTCTAATGTTTCAGGTTCTATCTTGCTTCCATGCCTTTATTTAATTTATTGATTATATACAAACTAAATTACACAATAGATGCTACACAATAGATGTTACACAATAGATGTTCATGCTCTTCTTTGTCTAGAATGCCTTTCCCCCAATCCTTGCCCACCTGGCAGGTGAGCTCATTTTTCAAGACCTAAGCTGGGCTTCACCTTCTCCAACCCAGCAAGGTCAGGTGCTTCTCCTGCTCCTGCCTCAGCAGCTTGGTCAACATTTGTTTACTTGTCAGTAAGTTCCTCAAGAAGAGGAATTATTCTTTCGTCTCTCTCTGTATCCTCTTGCCTGCCAATGGATAAATGAATTATCTGTGGCCCTAAGAACCCCAAGGCAAAATTCTAATCAATTAAGCAAATTGATAAATTTTTACATCAATGTTCTTCAGCCATTTTTTGAGGGATTTTCTTAATGTCAACCAGCTTAATATAGGAGTTGGTCATCGAGCTGTCACGGGGATGACAGGGTTTCAGGTGAGAAGATGATCTAACTGAGATATTTGATTTAAATGATGGGACATTATATGTGACTGATTATTTCTGGACCCTCATTCAACTCTCCTTGTTCTCTAATAGGCTTGCTTGATATCTTAATAAAGTTTGTCTCTTTCTTGTCCCTGGTCCTGTTCTTGTAGTATAAAGGAAGTCCCAATTGCTCCAGGGGAGCTTTTGTTCATAAGACTTGTCAGAGTTCCAGTGGTTATAAACTTGGAAAATTTTTCTTTAAAGGACCAGATAGTAAATATTTTAGGCTTTGTGGGCCAAGAAGCAAAATCCAGGATATTTTGTGTAGGCACAAATGTAACTATTTAAACATTTTTAAAACATTTTTGAGCCAGCAGGCAGTAGACCAGATTTGGACAACTGTCTGTGGTTTGCCAACCCCTGGTGTAGTAGATTGAGAGCAAGATTTGAGGTAAGGAGAGCTGGGCTCAAGCCCTTACTTGGTCACTTGTTATCATGTGACCTTGAGCACCCAACCTAGAGCAGAAGGCCCTGGTGGAGACTCCACCAATAATGGAGGCTCCACTTCTGAGAGGCTGGGGCGTAGGTAGGGATCCTGGCTAACCCTCTGTGTTCCAGGGCCAAAGGGAGTTCTAGATCCTTGGTCCTACTGGATCAACAGAGGAAGGGAACATGGTTAGAGCATTGGACCTCCAGGAAACACATGGTGAGCTCAACCCCAACACCACATTTATGGATGCTCGACACCGGGCCAATGGATAAAGTGAAGAGACTTGTGTGGTGGACCTCAAGCCAATGCAGGAAACGTGGTTTGATCAGAGGACCCAGCCTAACATCCATTCTGCATCAGTGCCCAAACAAATGTGCCTCTCAGCCTGGCTCCAGTTCCTCTGTAAGTTAAAAATTAACTGGTGCTCAAGCCCCATTATCCAGCGATGCAGTAACCACAAAGTTTCTTAGATGCCCTCCTGGGGGCATCTAAAAATGTGTGAAAGTGTTTCTGGTGACCCATTGACCTTCAGGGAAGGGCATTTGCCAACAATGGCCCATGTTTTGCAATTCACAGAATGGACCCACACGATGAAGATATGTCCTGACCAAATGCCAGCAATGGCCTCTTGAGAAACACTGCCACTGAAGCCTGCTGGTGTCCCTGCGCTCTTAGAATGGGGAGGGCAGGGACAGCCTTTAACTCTGATGAACCTCATGTTCCTCATCTAATCTCAAAGATGCTTGCAAGAATCAAGAGATAATTGTATGAAAGTCTGTTCTGGAGTGGCAAATAGTTATTGTTACAAATGTGTCCTAAGGTGGCTCCTAAATGTGACATGCCTTTTTAAAAAATAAATGAGATGTAACTTACATGCAGTCAAGTGCACGAATCTTAAGGTAAGCTTGATGACAGATGTGTTCACTATGCATACACCCATACACGGGGTGTTTGCATCACCCCAGAAAGTTCCCTCACTCCCCTTCCCAGACAATCCTCCCCTTCCAGAGGCAACTAGTGTTCTGAACTCTCCATAGATTAGTTTTGCCTGTTCTTGAACTTCACATAAACGGAATCATACAGCATATACTCTTTTGTGTCTGGCTTCTTTCACGCAACATGTTCTTGAGATTCAGCCGTGTCGTTGCCTATCCCTGTCCTTCCTCCCTTCTTATTGCTGTGCCATAGCATATATCTTTTTAGGTGGAAAGGAATTTTTTAATCTCACAATTACAGCAGAAGCTACACAGAATCACTCCACCCTTTGCGTGACTTCAGATCCTGCTCTCTTTACCAGCTTCACTCCCGTGCTTGGGGAATTATAAAGTCAATTAGCTTTCAGCTACACTGGGTTAAGACCAGACTGTCGTTCCTGAGAAGGACAAGGGCTTCAAGGGGAAAGGCTTCTGTTGGCTTAACGTTTATTAGTCTACTTATCTGTTCTTCAAATCAAAATTCTGCTTGCCTTGTATTTAACTGTTTTATTTACCTAGAAAGTAGAAAGAAAGACTACCTCTAAAGTACAGATAAGCTTCTCAACGTGGGAGCATGGTGCTTTAAGACAAAAAGTACACACTCTGCAAACAAGACGTGGGGAATGGAATGGAAAACTCCACTGAGTGCTTTCCTGGCCTCTTGCCATTTTGTGAATACTTAATGATATATATATTTTTAAAGCCAACTGTTCTCACATTTAGGCCAATTTTTCTTTTGCTAACATGGTCTTTTCTTGTCTTCGATCCAAAACAGATTGAGAATCAGGAAAGATATATTCTATCCACAGTTTCATTTCACCAATCATCTGTTCATTTTCAACTAACGGCAACCGTTTATATGTCTTTAAATATTAACGTTGGTGCCAAAGAACACAAAGCAAATGAAATGTTCAGAGCCCAAACTGATTGAGAGTTCCTGCAGAGGTGCAGGCCGAGGTGAAGTTTCTGCAGTTTGGTGGATTTGAACTGGTAATGCCCACTGCCGCGGTGCCCAACACAGAAATGAATGAGCCCATAGGGAACGGTGTCCGTCAACAGTCCACAGGTTTAGGTAATGGTTAGGCAAGTGCCTAAAATATTTTCTTTAACTGTCAGTGCTGCCATATTAAGTTGACTCTGGGTCTCCTTAGAAACTGGAAAGAAACTCAGGGAGAAATGACTCTACATATCCTTCCTTGATTCTTTATTTATTGTCACTAACATCACTACGCCTTAATCTGCATCACCAGTTTCAGCCTTTATATTTCCTAGTGCTTAGGGTTTATCAGCCACAGTCCCATAGCTCACCTCAGCTCAGTTCTTAGGTTAACCCAGGAGGTGGTTAAGGAAAGTTTCATCACCATATTGAGCGGTGAAGAGGTTAAATGAATTCTGCAAGCACAACAGTCGGTAAGTAGAAGAGAGCCTGCCTCTTTCTTTCCTTTGTTTGCAATTCAAGCTGAATGCCATTCTAAGAAACATACCAGAAAAAGCCCTTTGTAATATTTTATAAAGGTTAACTGAAAGTCAAGAGTCCCTTTTTAAATAATGAAATATAAAGCCTTGTCCATCGAAACAGAACAAAGTTGCTTGATTTGTCCCAGTGAATTGGCTAAAAACGACCAGGTATTATGGCTCACTGTCTGTCTCCCTCCTCCCTCCCCTCTATGAGGACGGGGACTTTGCTTGGTTCATAGTTATGTCCCTAGCGCCTAGACCAGGGCCTGACACATAGTAGGTAGTCTAGAAATACTTGTCGAGTGAATAAGGGGAAGAAGAAATGAAGGGATGAGGGAAGCAAGGGAAGAATAAGGCTCAGATAGGCAGAGTGGCTTGCCAAAGTCCACACAACCATGGCGACCTTGATGTTCAAGAGGGATTGATCATCAATACCACCCCTTTGTTAAACCTTTTTATTTTTCTCTTCATTTTCATTGGTAGTATTTATTGTCTTTATGGAGGTTAAGGGTGGAGGTGGAAGAGAAGTTGCTGTTTTTCTAGAGGAATACCTTTAACAAGTCATGAAAATTGCTCCATATCTTAGCAATAATGCTGCTGTGGGTGTGGATTATGGCGGCTGGCTAGACCCACTGACTAGGAAGTAATTTGATAACTTACAGCATATGATTTAAATTCACAGATCAAAACACATCAGAGACCTTATCAAGGCTGGGGTTGTTCTACCTCCATGGATGTTAAAGTCTGGGTAGTTTGTTCTCCTGAGGGCTTCTCATGAAATCTACTTTTAAAAAAAAGCAAAAAGTATCACCTAAGTTTCTTGCGTATCACAAGACATGCCCAAGAAAAGGTAAACGTGATGGTTGATGCTCTTTTTTTTCATGCTTAGAGCATGCTAGAGAAATATATCTGCTCATGAATATGCAAATAATTTATTTAAAGTCTAACTGGCTTGCAAGAAAATTCTTGAATCACCTCTTGGTGTTCTAGGAATTCAATATTTCTCAGTGCAAATATCAAACTCCTACTCAGATGTACCAAATGGAGATTTGGCTGCTTTTGAAGAATCTATTTACGAAGAAAAAAGCCCACACACAGGGGAAAATGTACCTTATTCTATCTGATGTTCCAAATGCCTCTTTGCTTACAGATTACTCAAAAGGATGCCAACGTAGACAATGCAGCTTTATAGTGAAGAGTGAACCCAGTCCAGATCCATATTACGTATTTATGTTTCACAGAATTATAAGGCTCACAGCCAGGAGAGGGAAGAACAAATACAGAGAGAGCGAGCTTATGCTCCCTGGAATGAATGGGATGCCAGGATGGTGGGTAGTACCAGATAGTTCACCTTAATGCCTTTTTAAAAATGTATGTATGTCCCCTTCTTTCTCCTTACAGTCTGTGTTCTCAAGATAGAGAGCAAATCAGTGGCTTAACAGCATTTTCTACTAGCAGAAAAATTATAATAGCCAAGTGTACCTGAAAGCTTATAATTTTCCTGGCCAGCCATCTTTAGGTTTTTTTCTTTTATTACATTAAAAACGGAGACTAATTAAGGCAACTATGGCTACAGCAGGCCAAATTGGATTTTTCTTATGGCTTTCCCTTCATCTCACAGAGTGATGTCATTAAACTTTCAGGCTGCGAAATGCTCAGGACAGCCTGTTTCCACTGTAATATGGGCCATGCAGGAATCCAAGGGAAATATACCACAAAATGTTGTAAAGCTTTAAAGAGTTACAATAACTAACACCTATATGGAGGCCAAGCAGAATATGGGCATTTGTTTCTCTTTGTAAACAGACTCCGTAAAGCCAGAGAGAAGGCAGGCGGGAAGGGATGGAGGAAATGATGGCATGAGGGCATCATGTGGTCACTCCGCAGGCGATTTGGTCTGAGGGCCTCTTGATTGGACAGTCATCACTCAGAGGCTTCACAGAGAGCTGGGAACTGGGTCTGCCAGATTGCATACCCTCCTGGCAAAACTCATGTGGCCGGAGGCAGCTCTTGAGTCACAGGGCTATATTATATGGCCACTTGTTACCTGCTTATGATTAAGCGAGCTCCAGTGTGCTTTCATAATAGAGATATATTAGTCAAATAAGTTTACCTCATTTGTTTCCATGAGCCCTGGGATTTAAAGAGCTAGGTTATAGTCCATTAACCAAGTTTGTTTCCTAGAGATGGTTTTTTACAGTGACATAGCCCCATTGCCTTCTCAAGTGAAAAATATTTAGCCAGACCCCTCTGGTTTGATTGTTTTCATGTGTCTAGGTAGTATTTGAGTCCTTATCCATTTATGTTGATGTTGATCAAAAAAAAATTCTATTGCCAGCCACGCAGCATGTAGTCCTAATACCTACTATGCGTAAGGCATGGTTCTAGATGCTATGAGATGAGGAAGCTGTACAACCTGCTCTCAAAAAGACAAGCTAAATCCACATGACAGTGATTAACAGCATGAGATGGTCTAGGAAAAGGGCAAAGAAAATACAGCAGTTTAAATAATAATTGTAAGAAGGATGTGAGGAGAAACAGAGATCAAGAGAGAGAGAGCATAGTTTGGAAAGATCAGGGACAGTATAAAATTTAAATCATGGAAAATGGAAAATTTAAGGGCAGTAGCCTTCAAGGAGGGATAAGCAGAGAAAGAGACAAGGAAATGGGAACTGTTATAAGACTAGTCTGACTAGAATTAAAAAGATTGGCTGGGTTCCACTTGTGCACTGTTTCAAATGCTAAGGAATTTAAACTTGTTTTTCTAAAACCCATTTTATGGAGGTATGATTGACATACAAAAAGCTGTACGTATTTAATGTCTACATCTCGGTAAGTTTGGGCATAAGTATACACCTGTGAATCCATCACCACCAAGCCATAAACGTGTCCATAAATGTGTTTTTTGTAGACAGTGGGGAGATATAGAAGGTTCTTAACAAAAGACTTACGTCATTTAGAGCTATTTTATCATAAGCAACAGAGAAGTTGACTTGACTGAGCTTACATAATAAAGGGAGTTTCTTGACTTGCACAATAGAAATGTCCACAGATAGAGGCTGGCCTCAGGTGGGGCATGATCTAGCAGCCCTCACAAGGACTCCATGGCACTGGTCATCTTCACACACCACATCACCCCTTCTTCCCATAACCATCTTCCTCGTAGGCCACTCCTAGCTCTCCATTTGTGGTAGAGGATGGCTGTAGCAACTCCACATCTCAGGTCTCCTTCCCCCACCTTCTAAAGGAAGAACAGGTGTCTTTTCTGGTAGCACCTGTGGAAAAAGGAGGAAGCTGGTCTTTCCCAGAGGTCTCACATGTCTCCTGTGTCTTGATGAATCCGATTGGGCTACTGGTTTATCTGGAACCAGTGGAGGAGGTGAGCAGAGGCCACCCCTGGAGCAGAAGGTGGGTTAATCCCTCCCAAACCACAGGGCTGAGAAGGAAAAAGGAGAGATTTCTTGAAGGAAATCTCCAAGTACTGTCAGGAAGGGAGAATGGCCGCTGGGTGTCCAAAGAGTGATGGATGTCCACTAGAGGGTATAATACGACAAAAGAAGGTTTATGTGATAGTCAAGACCAGTTTATCAAACCATAAAATTGATGAGGTGTGAGCTAACTACCTTAAAAAAGGATGCTAGAGAAAATTATCTCTAAATAAGTTGGTGGGAATAGAAATCAGGATTATAACCCAGAATGCGTGAAACGGCAAGCCACCAGTGTATTTGGTAAGAGAAGGGTAAGGGAAGCTTTTATTAGCAAAAAGAGATTTACATAAGCTGTTTAGAAACAGAGTTCAAAGCTGGAGTTGTTAGTTCATTGGTGGAAATTCCACTCCCGGGCAAGCGTTCTTCCAGGAACATCTT
>RJWJ010024828.1:0-24490 GCA_004363605.1 Indri indri | reverse complement strand
ACTTACTTGAGTTTCAGGAATGGTATGGTTTTTGCAAAGGTTCGAGTAGTAAACTGTCAGAGATGCAATGGGAACCACCATACCTTAATCACTTAAATAATCATAATTCAAAAATAATATAATATAGCCACATAGCCAATTTAATAATATTCTAGTGACCATATTTTTAAAAGTAAAAATAAGTATGAAATTAATTTTATTAATATATTTTATTAAGCTATTAATATATCCAAAACATTGTTTCAACAGGTAATCAATATTAAAAGTTAATAATGGGACATCTTACCTTTTATGTATAAAATGTTTAAAACAAACTTTTTGATATAATGACTTCTTTTCCTTTAGGTAGATAACCCAGTAGTGCAATTACAGGATAGAATGGTAGGTTACTTTTACCCACCCCCCCCCCACCTGACCGGCACCCAGTGAATGTTACTACCATGTGAGCACCTTAGTGTTGATCAGTTAGTACCAATGTGATGGCGAGTACATGTGGTACTTATTTTTCCATTCTTGTGATATCTCACTTCGAAGGATGGGCTCAAGCTCTATCCAGGATCATAGAAGAGGTGCTGGATCATGATTGTTTTTTGTAATTGGGTAGTATTCCATTGTATAATATACCACATTTTATTAATCCACTCATCTATTGATGGGCACATGGATTGTTTCCACATCTTAGCAATTGCGAATTGTGCTGCCATAAACATTTGAGTGCAGATGTCTTTATTATAGAACATCTTTTTTTCCTTTGGGTAGATGCCTAGTAGTGAGATTGCTGGATCAAATGGTATTTCTATTTTTAGCTCTTTGAGGTACCTCCAAATTATTTTCCACAGGGGTTATACTGATTTGCAGTCCCACCAGCAGTGTAAGAGTGTTCCTATCTCTCCACATCCACACCAGCATTTGCTGTTTTAGGACTTTCTGATAAAGGCCATTCTCACTGGAGTTGGGTGATATCTCTTTGTGGTTTTGGTTTGCATTTCCCTAATGATTAGAGATGTTGCACATTTTTTTATATGTTTGCTGGCCATTATTCTGTCTTCTTTTGTGAAGTTTCTGTTCATGTCCTTTGCTCATTTATTGATAGGGTTGTTTGATTTTTCTCAGAGCTTGAAGATAATGCCTATGTGCTAAACAAATCAGGTGAAGAAAAAGAACACAGAAACAAGAGACAAGACCAAAACATACAAGTATTAAGATGACAGAATTTCTGTTGAATATCCCTAGTCTCAGTATGTGGCAAGATTTTTCATGACACTTTTGAGATTGGATGGAAACTGAGTCCTGTGAAGGAAGGGATCTTGCCCCTCGTATAGCTCCCTGTTGCTGCTGTAACAAATTACCACAAATTGAGTGGCTTAAAACAACACAGATTTGTTGTCTTGTACTCCTGTAGGTCAGAAGTCTGAAGGCAGTTTGACAGAGCTGAAATCAAAGTACCAGCAGAGCTGTGGTCCTTCCAGAGGTTCTAGAGAAGAATCTGTTTCCTTGTCTTTTTCAGGTTCTAGAGGCTGCCCGTGGTCTGTGTATCTGGCTTGTGGCTACCCTCCATTTTTAAAGCCAGCAGTCACGGCATTCTGACCTTTGATTTCATTATCACATCTCCTCTGACTCTCCTGCCTCCCTCTATCACTTATACATACCTTTTTGATTGTATTAGGCCCAACCAGATAATCCAGGATAATCCCCTCACATTAAATCAAGATCCTTAATTTAATCACATCTGCAAAGTCCCTTTTGCCATGTGACATATTAACAGGTTTCAGGGATTAGAATGTAGATGTCTTTAAGTGTGGCATTATTTTGCCTACCACACCCTTCTTGCATAGGAAACAATGAGAGAGGAAGATCATCAGTCCAGTTCCCTTTGGAGTTGGTAGAATGTGTCAGTCCAGAGTGACGTCTGAGTGCACCTGTACTGGCATCCATCACTTTGACTTAGCCTGGTAACGTGGAAGGTAAGAGCAAATAAAACATGCCAGATGCATGCTTTTTAAGAATTATAGTCTCTTAGACCTCAAAGACGTTAGAGAATTTGTCTCATTTAAATACTCCCAAATAGGCAGATCATCTCATATATGAAATGGAAATATTAATATCATATTTTCATTCTATTCAGTGACATAATATTGTGACTTAATGATGAATCTCAGTCTTTAAATAAACCTTAAGTTGTCTTCAAATTTTACTTTCTAGCCTAGAGATTTGGTAAAAGTTGTTTGGAAAAAGTTTATCAATTTTATTTATCTTTTTTTTTTTTTCTGTGACATAGTTTTGCTCTGTCACTGGAGCTAGAGTGTAGTGGCATGATCATAACTCACTGCAACCTCAAACTCCTGGGCTCAAGTGATCTTCCTGTCTCAGCCTCCCAAGTAGCTGGGACTACAGGTACATGCCACTGCACCCAGCTGATTTTTCTATTTTTAGTAGAGAGAGTCTCTCTATAAATCAGGCCAGTCTTGTATTCGTCTGATTCTTTAAAGGGAAAGGAGAAGGGAAGAACTCATTATTTGTTGAAAATGTGAAAGCTTAATGTGCTATGTGATCACATGCAATATTTCATTTAATTGAGAAATTGCACTCATCTGGCTTTGTTTATTCCAAGACCTTTGTAGATAATGGAATTGTTCTGTTATACATAGGAAGCTTTATCTTTGGCAATAGGAATGATGGACAATCATATTGATACTACAGTTTAGGCACCCAGTTTCCTTCCATGACCACTGATGTTATAGGTGTTCAGCCATGGCCTATTGTTTCTTGTGCCATCTCATTCTTTCAATGACCTCCTCCATCTTTTCTAATTTCACCTCTGAATCATTACCATATTTTAACAAATAATGGATGGAGTATTGTTTTAGTGGTTAGTGAATTTCAGGGATGTGGCCATTGACTTCTCTCGGGAGGAGTGGGAATGCCTGGACCCTGCTCAGAGAGACTGGTACAGGGATGTGACATTGGAGAAATACAGCAATCTGATCTCACTGGGTAAGATCTGTCAGAATCTGTCCCCCATAATTTCTGCCTCCTTCATTGTGAATTTCCGATCTCCATTCCCTAAGGAAAGGTTTGAGTTTTATAGAGGTAGAAATGGACAGGTCTACTGTGTACCTTCTTATTTCTCATCCTTTAGGCCATCCCATTTTCCTCCATCACTTACTGTCAGCCACTTTCTTCTTTGATGGCCAATGGACTGGATTTGGATCTGGGACTCCCACAGCATGACCATGTACCATTTCTTTTTCTTTAAGCTCAATGTGTGATCCCTAAGCAAAATGTATTTTCTTTATTGGGGTAAGGGAAGGAGCCATCGATGGTGTTGAGAACCATGACAAGAAGATGGAGTTCAGGTGAGTAAGGGCTATTCACACAGAGACAGCTATTGCTGGTAATGACTCAGCTTGTCTGTGAGATGGCACCACTTTGAGGTGCTCTTCAGGGACTTGTGGAAAGAAGGTTTGAGACCTAGGGAGAGCAGGCAGGTTATGTTAATGTGAGTTCCCAAAGGAACCTATCTCACAATCTCTCATTTCCCACTCTCCTCTCTGATGTTCCCCTTTTGTTTAATAAGGGTCTCTTTCAGGAGCAATCCTTTTATCTATTTTTGAATTGTGTTTTTTCCCAGTTGCTCTTTTGTATTGAAACGTGGATAAGTGTCTCCAGCCATTTAATGTCTGTTGAGAGCTTACTGTGTTCAAGGATTAGGATAGTCCAGGATGATCTCTCATGGGAGGTAACATTTTAATTGAAACCTGAGTAAAGTTACCCATAAAAAAAATTAGAAAAATGTGTGTTCAGGAAGAGGGAACAAAAGATCCTGAGAGAGACTGGGGTTCACTTATTTGAAAATTATCAAGAAGACCAGTGTGGCTAGAGCAGTGTGAGGGAAAGTGGAAATTAGAGGTAGGATCGGAGAAATAGGGAGAGATCAGATCATGTAGGACCTCGTAGGCCCTTGAAAGAGTGAGATTTTATCCTAAGTGTGATAGGGAACCCCTGGCTGTTTTTTTGCAGGTAAGTAAGAGACCTTCGTTTAAAGGTCCCTCTGGGTGCTATGTGAACAATGGGGATAATACAAGAATGAAAGCAGGAAAACTAGTTAGAAGACTATTTCAGAAGTCTGTATTAGAGATAATAGTAGCATGGAATGGGATTTACTATGTGGAGGGAATGAGGACAAGTTGTGGTTTGAAGGAGAATTCAGCCCTCTGGTGAGGGCGTCAGGCTGCTTCCACTCATAGCAGAAGGTGAAGGGATCACATGGTGAGATAGGAAGCAAGTTGGGGAGGTTCCAGGCTCCTTTTAACAACCAGCTCTTTCTGGCACAAATACAATGAGAACTCATCCTTCAGGGAGGGCATGAATCTATTTATGATGGATTTGCCCCATGACCCAGACACTTCCCACCAAGCTCCACCTGCCAGCATACCACATTGGGGATCAGATTTCAAAAAGAGATTTGATGGGGACAAACAAATCATATCCAAACCATAGAAGATTGCATTTCATGTACATGCGTCAGGATAGTTGGAGTATTGTTGATGCATTCCTGATAAATCAAGAAGATGTTGTAGATAGAAAGTCAAGTTAACACCTACAAATATAATTGTAAAATGAGTTTTGGCTCAGGTCGAAAATAATGAGAATCATTGAACAAATCCTATAATGGTGAAGACTATGCCTGTTGCTAGAATGTAGTGGAAATGTGCTACAAAATAATATGCATCACAAAGATTGGTGTCTACTGATGAGTTAGCTAGTACAACTCCTCCCTCTTAGGCTTCCAACTGTGAGTAGAAAAATAAAGCCTAATCCTCATAATATAACTGGAGATCATTTAATGGGGTTGTTAGCTAAGTAGTTTAATTCTGGTGGGAAGAGCAAAAAATATAGATAATGTAAAATACATTCAGTGTCAATGTCTATCCCTACTGTAATTATATGGTGGGCTCATGTGATAAGGTCTACAAAGCCAAATTATATCATGAGTCATACTACTTTTATATAACCAAATTCTTTTTTCCCAGAATAATAAGTAACAATATATGTGAGATTATTCCAAAACCTGTTAAAATAAAAATGTATGCTTTTAGATGGACAAAAATTAGAATAAATGTTGGTAAAAAATTGGGTCTTCTCCATTTGGATCAAAAAGAGTGATATTAAGGTTATGGTCTGTCAATATGGTAATGCTGGCCACTAGCGCTGGGTGAGAGAACAATAAAAGCACAGTTGTGATTAATAGTGGTGTCTGGTATTGGATATGGTTGGTGGTTTTATATTAATAACAGTTGTAATAAAACTTATTGTTCCTAAAACTCAGCTGGCATGACGGCTCACACCTGTAATCCTAGCACTCTGGGAGGCCAAGGTGGGCGGATCGTTTGAGCTCAGGAGTTTGAGAACAGCCTGAGCAAGAGCGAGACCCCATCTCTACTAAAAAAATACAAAGAAATTAGCTGGAAAACTAAAAAAATCAATCAATCTATCTATCTATCTATCTATATATCTATATATATATATATAAATTAGCCAGGCATCGTGGCGCATGCCTGTAGTCCCAGCTACTTGGGAGGCTGAGACAGAAGGATTGCTTGAGCGCAGGAGTTTGAGGTTGCTGTGAGCTAGGCTGATGCCACGGCAGTCACTCTAGCCTGGGCAACAGAGCCAGACTCTGTCTCCAAAAAAAAAAAAAAACAAACTTATCATTCCTAAAACTGATGAAACACCTACCACGTGTAATGAAAAAATCGTAAGATCTATAGAGGCTCCTGCATGTGCCCGATTTCTGGCTGATGGTGGGTAAACTGTTCATCCCGTTCCAGCGCCTGCTTCAGCTAATGAGGGAGGAAGGCAAGGGTAAAAATGATTGTGGAAGAAGTCAGAAGCTTATATTGTTTATTTGGGAAAATGCTGTATCTGAGCCCTGATCATTAAAGGGACTAATCAGTTACCAAATGCTCTAATTATAACTGGTATAACTATAAAAAGAGTTTTTTATGAGTGCGTGAGCAGTGACCATGGCATTGTCAATTTGATCATTACCTAGTAGAGCTCCAGTTTGACCCATTTCTGCTCAGATTAAAAACTTAGGGCAGTTCCTAGTATTCTGGCTCGAGTACCAAATAGTAAATATAATGTGTTCATATCTTTGTGGTGTTTGAGAATAATCAATGATTAATGAACATAGGCAGAAGTGTAAAATGGCTGAATAAGTGTTAGACTGCAAATCTAAAGACAGAGGTTGACCCCCCATTTTTTAACCAAGTCTCAAGGTGAACATTCACATTAAATTGCAAGTTGAAGGAGCAGCTTTAATTCTGCCAGTGCTTCTCTTGCCTTTATTCCCCCACCTCTTTTCCCCTCAGCAGGTGGGAGAAGTAGACTGAAGCCAGTTGATTAGGGTATTTAGCTGTGAACCAAATTTTTATGAGGGTAGATCCTGCCGATCTAGTAAAGATTTAGCTTAATTAAAATGTTTGACTCGCATTCAGTTGACAGAGGTTGAGTCACGCAGTCCTTATTTTTCAGGAATTAAGTGCAGGGTACTTGCTTTGGGCTCGGAAGGCTCTTGGTCTGTCTAATCTAAATTCCTGATCCAATGTTGAGAATATTGATGCAAGTGGGAGGGAAAAGGTTGATAATATAACAAGTGTTGGTAGAAGGAATGTTTGTTTAATATTTTCAAATTGTCATTTTGTTTTTATGTCGTTGGTTGTTGGGAATATTGTTAATAATGTGGGATAGATTAATTGTCTATAAAAATATAAATTGAGCAGTGACGAAATAGCTATAAATGTTGGTATAATAATGCTGTTGTTTTTGTTAATTCTTGAACGTAATTCATTTGGGTGAAAATCCTGTAAGTGGGGGTAGGCCCCCTGAAGAGACTAGAAGCACAAGGATTGTGGGAGTTACTAGTGGGAATTTGTGTGATGTGTGTGATAATGATAGCACTGTGGTAGGTGTATTCAAATTGAATACTATGAATACAGTAATTGATGCACTTGATCAGTAGGCTAGGATTTTTCATACTTTTGTCTGATTTAGTCCTCCTCATCCTCCTACTAGAATTTATAGTAAAATGATGATTATTATTACATTTAGGTCAGTTGACAATGGTACTTGAAATAGGGTTGAGATTGGTGCCATTTTTGTCATGTTAATAGAATTATGCCTGATATTAATGAGACCTTTGTGTTCCTTCTAGGAGTCAGAAATGGAATGGAGAAAGTCCACATTTTGTATTAATAATTAGTGCCATAGCAATTATTAGGGATGCTATTTGGGGATTTTTATGATTATTCACTACCAACATTATAATATGTTAATAATGATAGCTAGTAGTAAGAGTGTAGATGCAGTTGCTCCTGTTAAGAAATATTTAGTAGCTGCTTCTGTCGATTGTGGTTTTGCCCTTTTTTTTATTAAAATGGCAATAATGGCTAGTGTGTTTATTTCTAGGCCTGTTCTGATTATTAACCAGTGTGAGCTAAATATGATAATTATGGTTCCTATAAACAGGGGATTGATTAGTATGGAAAGAATATAAGCCAACATTCTCAGATTATGAGTCCAATAGCTTATTTAGTTGACCTTACCATAGAGTATGATGTATTAGTTAGTATGGAGATTTTTGAATTTTTAAGAGCAAGTTCAATTTCTATAATTCTAGAAATAAGAGGGCTTAAACCTCTATTATTTACTCTATCAAAGTAACTCTTTATCAGACATTTTTATTACATTTGTGGCAGAATGTTTGATAGTAAAATAGACATTAAAGTTATACTAATATGCATAAGGCTAATGTGAGTGGTAGAAACTTTTTTATAGAAAATGTGTGAGTTGATCATATCAGAGCTGTGGATATGCTCAGACTCATGAGAATAAATATAGTTAGGAGAAGCATTTTAACAATAAAATTGATTGAGTGCATTTCTGGTGTATGGAGATAATGAAGTGCTCCTGGGAAAGGGATTGTGGTTAGAGTATGTATTATAAAAATATTAGTGTATTCTGTTAGAAAAAATAAGGGAAATAGACTTCCAGCATATTGAATGTTACAGCCTGATAGAAGTTCTGATTCGCCTTTGGTTAAGTCAAATGGGGCTGAATTAGTTTCTACTAATGTTGAAATAAATCATATTATGGCTAAGGGTCATAATGGAAAAATCAGTCATATATATTCTTGAGTAACGATTAAAGTTCATAATGCAAATGGCCCATTTATTAATAGTACTGGTAATAGAATAGTGGCTAGGGTAACTTCATATGAAATTGTTCTGCTCATAGTGTGCAAATTAATGCATATTTTGAATTTGATGCTCATCCTGGTTAAAGGATAGAATATACAACTGGGCTTTATGTGGCTAGAATAAATAATATTCCTATATTTATATTAGTGGTTATGGCATGAATAATGGAATTTATATAGTTAGGGCTAGGGCTAGGGTAGGTGCAATGGTATATACGAGTTTAGATGATGGTGGTAGTTCTTTAGTCAATATTAATAGTTTCACTGTGTCAGCAATGGATTGAAATAGACTGTGGGGATCAACAATGTTTGGCTATTTACAAAGTTGCATATAACCTAATACTTTTCATTCAAATAATATTAGGAATGCTATGGCAAGAAGAATAGGAATAATAAGCAGGAGAAAGTTTATTATGAACATGTGGTTAAGAGGAGTTGAACCTGTGATTACAAAGTTTTATGCGATTACCAGGCTCTGCCGTTTTAACAAGCCCTGTTTCTGGGCACAGCATGTAATAGTATATTAGATTGAGATGATATCATCTATTAAATTGAGGATACTTTTAGAAATAGATTTTATTTCTCTTGTCCTTTCCTATTGGGATAAATGCTGAATAGATAGAAACTGTATTGTTCCAGTCTGAACTCAGATCATGTAGGACTTTAATTGTGGAACAAAAAATCATTAACACTGGTTACACTATTGGGATATTTTGATCCAACATGGAGGTCATCATAAGCGCTATTGGCCATACAAACTCTAAAATACAATTGTGCTGTTAACTCTGGGGTAATTTGTTCTGTTGATCAATTGTTTGGGTCAATTGATGGTTATACTACTTAGACTGGTTTGATCTAAGTTTTAGTCATTCTGAGGGGCTTGGTGTGGTGGCTCATGCCTATGATCCCAGGACTTTGGGAGGCCAAGGTGAGAGAACTGCTGAAGGCCAGGAGTTTGGGACTAGCTTGTGCAACATAGTGAGACCCATCTGTACAAAAAATTCAAAAATTAGCCACGAGTGCTGATGCATGCCTCTCATCCCAGGTACTTGGGAGGCTGAAGCAGGAGGATCACATGAGCCCAGGAGTTATATGTTGCACTGAGCTATGATTGTGCCACTGCACTCCAGCCTGGGCAACAAAGTGAGATTCTGTCTCAAAAAAAAAAAAAAAAGGAAAAAGAAAAATCACTCAGACGTCGCGTTCTGCTCTAAGGTCACCCCCCATGAAATTTTTACCCAGTTAGATTGTGTTATTTCTTTATGGTTAGGTTAAGATTGTTTTTAAGCGAACTAGTTATTTTAAGCTCCATAAGTTCTTCTCATCTTATTTTAATATCCCTGCCTCTTCATGGGAAAGCCAATTGTGCTTGTTGAAAGTAAGAGACATTTAAACCCTCATGTGGCCATTCATACAAATCCTTACTTAGGAATAAATGATTTTGCTCCCTTTGCAGAGTCAGGATATCCCAGCCATTAAATATACTTAACACTAAATATGCTAGAGGTGACATTTTTGGTCAACAGGCAGGGTTTGTGTTTGCTAAGTTCCTTTTACTTTTGTTCATCTTTCCTTAAGTGCATGCCTGTGTTGGGTTAACACTTATTTGGATAAACAATTAATTAATTTAGTTTTATTTAGTTGTTAACTATCTGATATCTGACCTGATAATAAGCTTATACAAGGTGAGCTTGTTTCTTGTTGCTTATATTAACAGTATTTCTTTTACTTATAAATAGATTAATCCAGTAAAATGTTGAGTTTATAGAAATGATTGGAATTAAGGTATTAGTGTTGTTGAGCTTGAATTCTTTCTTAATTAGTGGCTGCTTTTAAGCCAACTATGAAAATTTAATAATTTACTTTCTATGAAAGGTTTCCTGCTTCTGAGAAGCTGTGCCTCTTCAGACTAACATTTAAATTTACATTAAGAGTAAAATTTCTTCAAGTAAATTGAAAGTTAAACTGAAATTCCATTCTGTATAACCAGCTATGATCAGACTCCATTGGCTTTTCACCTCTACTCATGGATCTTCTCACTACTTTGCCACCTGTATGAGTTTGTTCTGATAACTGTCCATAGGTAGCTTGTCTGGTTTCAGGATTTTTAGCTAATGTTCTCTTTGTAAAGTTGTTCTAGTTAATTCATTATGCAGAAGGTATAAGGGATTAATTTTGCTTTTTTGTACTTTAAATTGTTCTTTTATCTTTCTATTATGGTATTTTTTCTATAATTCCTAAAGAAATTTCCTTCTATCTCTCCACATCCACTGCTGGTGAGACTGCAAATTAGTACAACACCTGTGGAAAGTAATTTGGAGATATCTCAAAGAGCTAAACATAGAAATACCATTTGATCCAGCAATCCCATTACTAGGCATCTATCCAAGGGAAAAAAGACATTGTATAATAAAGACATCTGCACTCAAATGTTTCTGGCACACCATTCACAATTGCAAAGATGTGGAAACAACCCAAGTGCCCCAAAATAGATGAGTGGATTAATCAAATGTGGTATATGTATACCATGGAATACTACTTAACTACAAAAAACAATAGTGAACTAGCACCTCTTGTATTATCCTGGATAGAGCTTGAGCCCATCCTTCGAAGTGAGGTATCACAAGAATTGAAAAACAAGCACCACATGTACCTGCCATCAAATTGGAACTAACTGATAAACAAGAAGGTGCTCACATGGAAGTAATATTCACTGGGTGCCGGTCAGGTGGGAGGGGAGTGGTGGGTAAACTCACAACTAATGGATGCAGAGCGCACTGCATGGGGGAAGGGCACGTTTGTAGCCCTGGCTTGGGCGACGCAGAGGCATTATATGCAACCGAAATGTTTGTACCCCCATAATATTCTGAAATAAAAAAAAGAAATTTCCTTCTCCTATAATTTTTGTTGTGAGTGGATGTTTTGGTTTAAGTAAATGTAGTTTAAGTTCTGTTGATTTGGAGCCAGCTTTGATTCTCAAAGTGGTCAAATCAGTATGAAATCTTCCAGGTGTAGGCCAGGTGTTTTGGGTTAAGCTACATTTGAGTTTATTCAAGCACAAAATATGCTTACTTTGTTATGACTTTTCATATAGAAACTTATGTTAATTATAAATTTGGATTTATTGAAATAGAAATAAATAAATGGACAGTGTGTATATGCTTCATGGCCCTATTCTCTATTCTTAATTTACTACTAAATCCTCCTTTGGCCTTTAGTATCATAAAGTTTATTGTGGATAGAATGTTTTTTAATTAGAAAATGTAGCCCATTTCTTTCCATCTTATAAGCTACACCTTGACCTAATGTTTTTATGCAAATACTTCTGTTTGCTTTATTACCTTTTAAGGGTTTGCTGAAAATATTACCATATAGGCTGAATTAGCAAGAGATGGTGAAGTTTATCCAGGCTGATTGATTATGGAACAGGCTCCTCTAGTGAGACATAAAGCACTGCCAAGTCTTTTGAGTTTTAAGCTGTACTGGGCAATCTTAAATCCATGGCCCTAAAATAAGAACCAGATGCCAGATGTAGTTTCTCCCTAGAAACCCCCAAGTTGCCTGGTCCTGGAGCGAGAAGTGGGATGTGCTCTGAGCGAGTTGCTGGTTTTCAAAGCTTGGTAGTAAAGAAATTGTATGGGAGGCGGATATGCTTGTTGTCAAGAATTGATTTGACTGAATGTGTTACAGATAATCAATTTCATGTCCTATGTAAAATACAAGATACAATGTATTAGACAATATGTATGGTAAATCCAACATGTATGGATGTGTCATTCAATGTGTTATATGCTGTTAATAATGTAATAATGTGTATGCTTATATGCTTGGGGAATAGATTTTAATGTATGATAAAACATATAATATGTACTGTGTACAATCAAGCACAGGTAGTACTAGTATATTATTAGTGTAGAAAGGCACATAATGCATACATAGAGCTGCCATGTTTTATGTTCATCTTCTCAACACTGACATAGCACTTAAGAATAATGTATCTATCTCAAGTTGAAGAGTCAGGGAATAGTTTAAGTAGAGTTTTAGCTCCAGAATCCTGAGACTTGAGATTCTAGTTTTGTTATTTGGGGTATGTTATTGTTAGGTTTATTAACAGAGTTATTTATAATTATGTAAATAATGGATTATGATAAAATAGAGGTGATTGTTGATTTTGAAAATTTAGAGGATTGGGTAATTTTAAGGGTAAAGAGATTGGAGTTCTTTGTGAAGATTGTATAGGAATAGCTGCATTATATAGTTATAGAAACTGAGTAATGCTTGTGACTGGTTGATCTTTATTTCCTAGTATCTTTATCATTACTGAGATGACTCAGAGAAATTAGAGACTAGCAGCATAGCTAATAAAAGTGAGATAAGGAAGGAGAAGAAATGTAGTTTAATTAGTCCTTTTGGTTGGAGATGGTTGTTGAAGCTCTCATTTGCACATGAGAAATGTTTTTTTGGAGTTACTTTTTCTAGTGAGGTTAAGTCTGGTAAAACTGATGTTATGTTTTGGCTTGTTGAAAGGTTTGGATATGGTGATAAATAGTGAACAACTGTTGGGAAGAAACATAGAAGGTTGGAAAATTGAGGTGGATTCAAATTTGAGATTATGTGTTACTAGGTTGAATTCTAATGCTGTTAATATAATGAAACCTATGATAGTTATAGCAGGGGCTGAGAGTTTTAGTTAGAATGATGGAGTCATTTGGGGAATAGTTATGGGAATAATATCATTGGAGATAAGAAATCCAGTGAAAATACTACTGATTGCAAAATACTTAAATTGAGTTAGTTTGGAGGGGAATGTTTTTGTTGATTTGAATTGAAGTTGAAAGGTCCTAGCAGTAAAAAGAAAACAATTTGAATCCACGAACAGCTGTTAGAGAGGTGGAAATATGTGTGATTAAAAGAGATGAGGCATTGGTATATGATATATTTGTGGTTTCAGTAATTAAATCTTTGCAGTAAGCTTGTGAGGAAAGACATACCTGTTAAGTAAGAGGCTGTCCATAATGAGAGAAGAAGGGGTGAGGGGTACAGCTTTACATAGACCTCCTGTTTTTCAAATACCTTGTTCATCATTAAGGTTATGAATAATGGATCCAGAGCTTATGAACAATATAGCTTTAAATAATGCATGTGTACAGAGGCGAAGAAATTCTAAATGTCGTTGATTAATGCCAATAGTGACAATTATGAGACCTCGTTCTCTTGAGGTAGAAAATGCATTGATTTTTTTAAAATGTCATTTTGTGTTAGGACACGGATTGCTGTGAATAAAGTGGTAATAACACTTAAGCATATTGTTAGTATTTGAATTGTTTTGTTATTTTCTATAATATTAGTGGATAAAAGCAGATTAATAAGAAAACTTCCTGCTACAACTATTGTGCTGAAATGGAGTAAGACTGAAACTGGTGTTGGGCCTTCTATTGCTGATAGTAGTCATGAGTGAAGACCAAATTGGGCAGATTTAACTGTTGCTGCCAGGAGAAGCCTAATCAATGGGAGAATGTCAGGGTTGGGGTTGAACATGAAAATTTGTTGGAATTCTCATGTATTCAAGTATAATAAAAATCATGCCACTGATAATAGGAATGCGATAGCTCCAATATGGTTATATAAAATTGCCTGGAATGCTGCTATATTCGTGTCAAGCAATATTATTATCTGATAGGTAAAAATGATACAATTTCTACTCCTCATTCAATAAAGAGTTGGGAGAGGTCGTTGGCAGTAACTAAAATTAGTATAGTGATGGGGAATATAAGTAGGTACTTAAATAATTGATTAATATTTGGATTTGACTGTATATATCACATTGAAAATTCTATAACTGATCATGTGATAAACGGTGCTATTGTTACAAATATTGCTGAGAAGTAGTCTAACTTGAGGCTGAGTGTCAGTTTTCAAATTTGAGTAGCCATTCAATTTCAGTTTGAAATAATCATTTCTTGGCCTGTATGAATAAATATTAGGGTTGGAATTAGGTTAGTGGCAAAAGCATATGAAAATACAAGTCTTTACATAGGTTAATAAGAGATGTTTTGTAAGTATTAGTAATAGTTAATTGGTAAAATTAAGTTGGTAAGTGAAAATTATGATAGAGGAAGAGAAGAAATTTATTACTTTTATTTGGAGCTGCATCAATGTTTTGACTCTGAAGGCCAATGGATTACTTCTATCCTTTAAAAGTTGAGAAAGTTGTATCGTTACATATAAAGGTACGAGTTAGCAGTTCTTGCATACTTGCTCAGTAAAAACAGTAGTACCCCATTATCTGCAGGGCAGACAAGACCCCCAGGGAATGGCTGAAACTACAGAACATACCAAGCCCTATATACACTAGGTATTTTCAGTCTGGGAACAGAGATAGCTACTAAGTAAGCGACTTTGGCAGGTAAGCATATACAGCTTATACTAAGCATATACTAAGTGACTTAGGCAGGTGGCATATATAGTGTGGATATTCTGGATAAAGGGGTGATTCATGTCCTGGGACAGTGTGAGATTTTATCACACTACTCAGAACAGCACACAAATTAAAACTTATGAATTGTTTGTTTCTGGTATTTTCCATTTAATATTTTGGGTCCTCAGTTAATTTTGGGTAACTGAAACCATAGAAGGTGAAATCAAGGCTAATGAGGGACTAATGTAAGGAGTTTTGATCTTCTATATGTAGTATTCACAATTGAATGTTTTATTTAGACTGTATTTAGAGTATATGGGTCCTAGAGTAATTTGGGGGTTAAGTGATAGAGAAATGGAGGTAGGAGATGTATGAGATATATGAGAGTGTTTTCTCATGTAAATGATGGCTTGATGCTATTCAGGTTATATGTGAATTTTCCTCATTGTTATATGATTAGTATATAGAGGGAATACAGGGCCATAATTAGTATATTAAGTCCTGTTAAGCTAATGATAAAATTAGATCATAAAAATGATGCTATAATTACAAATAATTCTCCAATCAGGTTCATAGTTGGTGGTAAGGCCAGGTTAGTTAGGCTAGCCAGTACTCATCATGTTGGCTCTTAAAGGAAGTAATGTCTTTAGAGCTAATAGCACAATTGCTCCTCAATTTACAATGGGGCCACCTCTCAATAAACCCGTCGTAACTTGAAAATATCATAAGCTGTTCAACTAGCCCCATAATAAGTCAAGGAGCATACTGAATAGCATATTGCTTTCTCACCATGGTAAATTTGAAAATCCTAAGTCTAAGCATCATAAATTGGACACCGTGTGTATGGTTCAGCTCTGCATTTTTTCACAGTTTAAGTTTGTGAGACAAAATAATATTGATGATGTGAGGCCATGGGAGATTATTAGGGCTGTGGCTCCTGTAAAACTTCACGGCAATTGGATGAGAATAGCTTCAGTTACTAATGCTATGTTACTTACAGATAGATATGCGATGAGTGATTTCAAGTCTGTTTGGCATAAAAAAATAAGAGCTTGCTGTAATTTTTCCTCACAGTGATAATGTAAGAAATGAATAAGCTATATACTCTGTTAGTAGATTTAAAATTACAGTAACTTGTATAATGCCATAGTCTCTAATTTTAGTAATGTGGCAGCAAGAACTATGGACACAGCATTTAGGGCATCTACGTGTGCTTTTGGTAACCAAAAGCAAAGGCTCTAAAAGGATATTGTACTATAAATGATATCATGCATGCTACTCATAGGAGACTATTTGATCAGGTGTTTGGTAGTGTTTGAACTCAGTAACAGATTATTTTAAAAATTCAATCTATGGAGTTTTGGATATAGATTAATGCTATAAGTGGGGACAAAGAGCCAATCAGTATTTAGAACAAGAAATAAAGTGTTGCATTTAATCATTATTTGGTTTCTTCATTGGGTAACAATAATTAGAGTTGATATTAGTGTTGCCTCAAAGAGAATATAGAATAGAATTCTGTGGTGGTAAATGTCGTGGTTAGGAATATTTGTAGAAGAATTAATAATGAGATATATAATTGTTTGTATATCTGACTCTTTGGAGAGATGATATGGACTTGCTATAATTATATCTACTGTGGAAGAGGGTAGGTGGAGTGAGTTGGAGGGAAAGACATGAAGGAAGACATTGTTTGAGGGCAAGTAATGTGCTCAAGGTTTCAACTGGAGCAAGAAGGTGAAGAGAATAATCAGAGGGCAGGCAGAGGTTTTGAGGATTTTTCAGAAAGTACGATGTGAGTTTCAAAAGGCGTACTGGTTAGAGTGCAGCAGGACATGGATGGGATGAGGGTCCCAGTGATGAACAAGGACCTAAGAAGCCAGGGCCTTTCAGGGTTCCGGGATACCCAGAGATGTCAGGCATTACAGCATTGGTCCCTAATGGTCTCTTTGGAGACAGCAGGTGCTTATTCTTGTTGTAACTTAAGGACAGTGCAGTTGTCATGCTAAGAAGTGGAAGTCGAGGCCTCCCAGGAGAAGCCCATCCTTGATAGCAAGATGTGGAGGTCTTAGCAGCAGCCAGAACTATGGGGGCCTCCCTTGAAGATTGGAGTAGGTAGAGTGGCTGTCTTAACGTAAGAGAGAATTACAGATGTGCCGTTGCTGGGAGCCTGGGATTTGGAAAGGCTTCTCAGGAATTGCAAAGGTATGTGAAGTTTCAGGTGAGCTCTGAAAGGATGGAAAGCAGTCAAGGAGACTGAGGGTAGAGAGAACAGGGAAGAACGTTCCTATGAGAGAGAGCAGTGTACTGAAGACCGTAGGAGGATGGAGCTTGGTGAATATGAGGTATTGAAAGAAGGCCTTTGTAGCTGGAACCTAGTGAGGAGAAGTGCCACATGGGAGTTTGGAGAGGCTTGCAAGAGCCAGGCCAAACAGAACCTTCTGGGGTTATGAAAATGACCTAGTAGGTTGCAAGCAGCATTTGTTAGTTTTTAATAAAATACAACACGGAGAAAAAATATCAGAATGTATCACATATAGCAAAGATAATTATTTCACGACGTATTTGTTTTGTTTATTTTTGAGTGTGCACTCAGCCGTAATATGATATGTATTTCTTACTATGAGGTTGCAGTCAAAAGAAGTTTGAAAAGTACTGCTGAGTACTTTGGATTTTATCCCTGAAACATTTGCGAGCCATTGAAGAATCTTAAGCAAGACAGTGACATGATGTGATTTCTGTGTTTACTATACTATTTTGACTGCCAGATGGAGATTAGAACAAAGGATTTCATGATATTACTGAGTAGGTTGTTGTTCAAATGAGAGGTGTTTGGGCTTTGTCAGTGTCAGCAGTGCTGTTGGTGATAAGGAAACAGATTCAAGAGCTATTTGAAGAGGAGATAGAGTCAGCAGGACTTAATGGGGGCAAGAATAAAAGGGCCTTCCTAAAATGACTTATTTTCTGACTCCAGTTTATCTTCAGTCATTAGTCCTTTTGCAGGTTTCCCGTTTTCCCCACTTAGTTTTCCATTAATTTAATGACCATACAAAGAACTGTTTAACTGAGTACAATTTTGTACACAGTCCTCGTCCTCAGCACAGATCTAAGAGTTGGATATTCTAATCTTCACTTTCTTTATCCTGCTAGATTTCCACATTGCACCTTTCCCTATGTGGTCCCACAGTGCCTCTTACCCCAGAATTATATTAAATTCATATTTTCTCCCATTTTTATTATGCCACTATGACATGGATAGCAATTTTTGATCCAAACTGAATTTATTTGGTTCCTTGCAGTGCTCCCTTTATCACCTTAAGCCTGTTGGTTTCTTTCCTAGTGTTTGATAAACCATATTATATTCCTGCGAAAGAAACAAAAAGTAAAAGCAGATATTCTCATCCGAGCATATTTTGCTGACTTGAATTGTTGTTGAACTGAGCTGTGCTAGGGGTGCGTGTGGCGTGTGTATTTTTGTTTTTACAGTTTCTTTTTGCTTTTCAGCAAAATCATGTTTCCTCCAATTTCAGAGTCTTATTTGTAAAAGACTTCTAAACATGAACTTACTGATAGGTGTTTGTTTTTTTTTCCCATTACCATCCTCTGTTGTCTGCAGCCTATGTGGAGATATTGTGAGAGTCTATCCCTGATGATCCTGTTACATCATGTAGGGTCCCTCTACGTTTGAAAAGTGTACTCGTCTCCCAACTTCTTTGTTCAGAATAACATAAAATTTTCTCTATTGCATAAACTTGTCACTATTTCTAGGACATTTTGAGGTACTGTTCTGAGAAATGTAAGAACATTTGGCCTGGAGTGGAGAGTACTGGAAAGGAAGACCTGAGAAAGTACATAAAAGGAAGAAGAAAACATTGTATGCATGCTGTGTTCTGGGAACTAGCTACATAATAAAACTGGAATATTTTTTTCTACATATGTGGGGCTTAAGGAGTAGGAAGATCAACAGATAAATAAATGAAATATTCTAGAGTTGTAAAAATGGAAATAAGAATGAGGAATAAATTACAGGTATAGAAAATAAAGACGTGGTATGGAGCCAATTAAAGCATCAGGGACGGTCTTTCTAAGCAGCCGGCATTTAAGCTAGGCTATTTCAGACACAAAGGAGCTGGCCACTCAAGAGCATTCCTGGCAAATGTAACAGCATATGGAAAGTCTAAAATGGGAAAGAATTTGAAATGTTCTAGGAACTTAAATCTGGCCAATAAGATTAGAACAATGTGCAAGTAATGATTCTAGGTACTAGGGATAAAGCAGTGGATGAAACAAAGTCCTTGCTCTGATTACGCATGCTATAGACAGACAATAGTCAAACTTTAAAAATGGTGTAGCTATTACTGGAAAATGCAATATAGGTATAATCATTTATTGGATGTTTTGATAATGTGACATTTGAATATAAAACTGAAGTGAGCAAACAAGCCACAAAGATACCCGGGATAAGAGCCTTCCAAAAAGATGGAACAGTAAACACAGAGGCATGTGCTTGGCATTTTTGAACATTGAGGAGGCCATTATGGCTAAAGCAAGATGAATAGGAGAGTGATGGGGGATGGTATCAGAAAAGTGGCCAAGGGCAAGCTCATGTAGGGTCTCGTGGGCCAAAGTGAGGACTTTGGATTTCGTTCTGAGATGGCAAACCATAGGAAGATTTTTAGCAGGAAGGTTATGAGATACAAGTTACATTTTAAAAGAATTCCTGTGGCTGCTGTATGAAGAATTGATTATGGGACCAAGGATGAAAGCAGGGAGGTTTAGAGTCTTATAGTGAGAGATGGGTGGCTTGGGCTAGGGTGGGGGTAGTGGAGGTGGTCTGATTCTTAATACATTTTGACAGGAGAGCTGACAGGATTTGTTAATAGGTTAGATGTCCAGCCAGTCATGTGTTTCCAAGAGGGTGTTTTCTTGTTTTTGCTTTTTACTATTTTATAAGATTCTTTGGTGTTTTTAAGCCACTGCAAAGTTTGAGAACCACAGACTTAATATAATTTCCTAATTACTTTCTCTATAAGGCCCCTTTGTTTTTTATTCTTACCTTGTCCCTTTAAAGAAAAATTGCTTCAGCATTATATAATTCATCCATGTAACAAAAAAATACTTCTACCCTCTATATCATTGAAATTAAAAAATTACACAAAATATTTGAGCACTGTTTAAGCCATTCCATTCTTATGAGAATTATTGTCGTCTTCCATTTTTACCTTAGAAGTTCCATTTCTCTTTGTAAATAAAATTAATAGGAATTTTCTTTTTTTGGTATTCTATAGATTGGGAATCCAGTTGTGAGACCAAAAAGTCACCTCCAGAAAAGAGAATATATGAAATGGAATCACTCCCGTGGGAGAATATAGGGAAATTTATCAACTATAACCTTCAGTATAATAGTCTTGGGAACAATATGGTATGCAAAGGTAAGTTTGAGTGACAACAGAAAAGTCAGGAAGGACTTTACATGCATGTGACAATTACTGTGAGGGAAAGTCCACTCAAAGCCATTCAATGTCCCCTACTCTTTCTCAGATAATTCCTACCAAGGAAAATTTGTACAAATGTAAGGAATGTAGACAAGGTTTTGGCTACTTGTCATGTCTTATTCAACATGAGAAAAATCATAATATAGAGAAATGCTCTGGGCTGGGCACAGTGGCTCATGCCCATAATCCTAGCACTCTGGGAGGCCAAAGTGGGAGGATTGCTTGAGGTCAGGAGTTCAAGGCCATCCTGAGCAAGAGCAAGACCCTGTCTCTACCAAAAATAGAAAAAATTAGCCAGGCGTGGTGGTATGGGCCTGCAGTCCCAGCTACTCGGGAGGCTGAGGCAGGAGGATCACTTGAACTCAGGAGTTTGAGGTTACAGTGAACTGTGATGATGCCACTGCATTCTTCTACCTAGGGCGACAGAGTGAGACCCTGTCTCAAAAAGGAAAAAAGTACTCTGAAGTTAAGAAACATAGGAAGACCTTTAGCAAAAAACCAAGCTATATTCAACATGAGAGGATTCAGACTGTGAGAAACCTTGAGTGTATGGAAGGCCTTTGGTCATACTTCTGATCTGATTCAACATTGGAAAAGTCATACTAATTAAAAACCTTTTCAGGGTAAAGCATGTGGGAAGGCCTTTATTCATGGTTCACAGATCACTGAACGTGAGAGAGTTCGTATGAGAGATAAACCATATGAATGTAAAAAACATGAAAAAGCCTTTAGTTGTTCACAATCCACTCTCCATCAGTGGTAAAAACCCTGTGAATGTAAGGAAGGTGGAAAGGCCTTTACGGCAAGCAACTTAGCAAACATAAAGAATTTGTGCATTTTAATTTTTTTAATTTTTTTAATTTTTATATTAATTTTATTTTTTTTTAATTTCCTAAGTTTATTAGTATACTAGAAGTCTGTCTCAAGGAAAATTCTTGAATCTTTTCAGTGAATATATGCGTTTATAGACTTCTCGTTTTGTTGGCAGCTAAGGGTCATAGAAACCATTGTTCTTCTTATAGATATATTCTTTTCTCATATGTTTCTGAATTCTTGAACATACTCTTTTTATGAATATTTGCTGTTCTTATGAATTCAAGAATATAGTAAGATAGCCATTTCATATAAATGGACTCACATGATAGGTGGCTTTGTGGCCTGGCTTCTTTCAAGTAACATAATGTTTATAAGGTTCATTCATGTTGAAGTATGAATCAGTACTTCATTCCTTTTTATGGCAGAATAATAGTCCATTTTATGGATATATCACATTTTTGTTATCCATTCATCAGTTGATTTGTTTGGGTCGTTTCCATGTTTGGGCCATCATGAATAATGCTATAGGTACATTTGTGTGCAAGTTTTTGTGTGAACATGTTTTCAGTTCTCCTAGATATATACTTAGGAGAGGAATTTCTGGGTCATATGGTAATTCAATGCTTAGCTTTTTAAGTAACTGCCAAACTGTCTTCCACACTGGATGCACCATTTTACATTCCCACCAGCAACGTGTGAGGGCTCCAAGTTTCTCCACATCCTTGTCATTTATTTCCCCCTTTTTTGTTACAGCCATCCTTGTGGTTTGGGTTTCCATTTCCCTAATGGCTGGTGTTGTTGAGCATCTTTTCGTGTGCTTATTGGCCATTCGTGTGTCTTTGGAGAAATGCTATTTGGAGACTTTGCCCACTTAAAAAATTAGGGTGTCTTTTATACTCAGTTGTAAGAGTTCCCTATATATTCTGGGTACTAGATCCTTATGAGAGAGATGATTTGCAAATATTTTCTCCCAGTTCTGTGCTGTCACTTCACCTTCTTGATAGAGTGCTTTGAAGCACAAAAGTTTTTAACATTGGTGTACTCCAATTTATCTATTTTTTTCTTTTGCTCCCTGCTTTTGGTGTCATATCTTAAAGATCACCTATTGTAAGGTCATAGAGATTTATGTCTGTGTTTTGACCTAAGAGTTTCATCTAAGAGTAACTGTAACTCTTACATTTAGACCTATGATTCATTTTGAGTTAGCTTTCATATGTGGTCTAAAGTAGGGAACCAACTTCATTCTTTTTATCCTTTTTTCTGAAACAGAGTTTCACTCTGTTGCCCAGGGCTAGAGTGCCATGGCATCAGCCTAGCTCACAGCAATGTCAAACTCCTGGGCTCAAGCAATCCTCTTGCCTCAGCCTCCCAAGTAGCTGGGACTACAGGCATGTCCCACCATGCCCGGCTAATTTTTTCTATTTTTAGTAGAGACAAGATCTCACTCTTGCTCAGGCCAGTCTCGAACTCCTGAGCTCAAGCAGTCCTCCTGCCTTGGCCTCCCAGAATGCTAGGATTACAGGAATGAGCCACTGTGCCCAGCCAATAAGAGAATTCATACAGGTGAGAAACCCTCAGAATGTAGGGAATGTGGAAAGGCCTTTATTCATGGGGCATTATCTTACTTGAGAAAATTCATGGTGAGAAACATTATGAATGTAAGGAATCTGGGAAGACCTGTTTTCATGCCACACAACTTACATATCATCAGAGAATTATACTGGTGAAAAACCCTACAAATGTAAGCAATGTGACAAGGCCTTTATTTATGGCTAACAACTTAGTGAACACCAGAGAATTCATAGAGGTGAAAAACCCTGTGTATGTAAGCAATGTGAGAAGACTTTTATTTGCGGCTCAGAACTTAACTCTGCATCAAAGGATCCATACTGGTGGGAAACCCTGTGTATGTGTGTCCAGTGTGGTAGAGACTTTAGACATCATTCACAGTTTACTCGACATAGGAGGCTTCGTAGATGAGAAAGCCTTTAATCTGATTAAATAAGAGAAAGCTTTCATCATCCATATCATAGCTGTAGTGAATGTAGGACACCCTTTTGCTTCTGCTCAGAGTCAACTCATTTTAGAAAGCTTTTATTAACTTGATGAATGCAGAAATGACTTCTGAAACCCCTTCTATAATTAACATCTCCATAACCCTGGAATGTGATGCTGAATTATGTCCTTTATTGAGAATCGTCTCCATTCCACCATTTCCTGCCTGAAATTTGGTAAGTTTCTTAATTTCTGTTTGCTTCAGTTTTTTCATTTGTAAAGAATATGATAAAAAGATACAAGTATTCTATTATCATCTATCCATTTTTGAACACCAGATAATTTATTCTGGAACAAAACCTTTAGAATGTAATAAAGGTAGGAAGGGCTCCATTTATTTATATATGTATATATATATATATATATATATAAATGTACACACACACACAGACACACACACACACACACAATGTCTTAAATGAAAAATGAAAACAAAATTTATTGAGTACAGTTTTTCCTCATCTGAATTTAATCCACTAGTAATAATATGCTCCATAATAAATTTTCAGATGCCAAAATTTCAGAGCCTCTGTTTTGTTATTTTAAATAGGAAAAATGTGTTTCCAGTCCATTCAAGAACCCTAACCGATTTGTCAGGGATTTCTAAATAACATAAAACATTCAAAACCCAGGGAAAAATTAATCAGATATATTTGTGCATGCAATGATTTTGAACAGTATAATGTATGACTTATATTTTCCATCTATATTTCAAGGAACAGATACTATAATGACAATAAATAATGAAATATATTAATACATAATGGACACGAATAACACTTGGAAAAAGGAAAGCAACTTTAAATAATGGAAACTTATCAATTACAGAGTTGTTGAATGAGGATTGATGGTCTGAAGAGAGTAATGATGGCTCTGGTTGGTGTTCAGTTAGTGAAGTTGAGTAAGATACTGCAGAAGTAATAAATGCCTGTAGTTCTTCCATGTCTAATTCCAAGGATCTGGTGGACAGTGTTCTCAGAACTCAAAACTGTGAAACTGAGTGACTGTGAGCCATAACCAAAGCCACCCATAGAATAGCTGAATGAAACATTCCCAACACAATACTTACGTTTCCTATATAACTACATTCAGTTGTTTTCTAACACATTGTCTTCAGTAAACACTGCAGCCCACTAAATTGTCTTCACAACTTGAGTTTATTCAAACCACTGATAATACATATATATTGCACAATTATAATCCAAATGTCACTATTTTTAAAACTTGCAAAAAAAGAAAAAAGAATAACTGAGAATCATTGGAACTCCATGCACAGTTTAATTACCAGGATGCCACTACAGTCACACATTCTTCATCTCTAAAGTACGTTTCACTCAGATTGGATAAACTCTCCCATCATTGCTCAGTTATTAACAAGTAAGGGATTAACATTATCAAATTCTAAATTTAAATGGTAACATGTAAGCAGGTTATTATATACTATAA